>JAODJU010000007.1:876707-889233 GCA_026776725.1 Gnathonemus echidnorhynchus
CACATAGACACACACACGCGCGCACACATACACGTACACACGCTCGGATGCACGCACACACACGTACATACATATGCATGCGCACACACATACACACACACACACACACATACACACACACACACAGACAGACACACACACAGACTTTCACACACACAGACACACGTACACACACACACACACACACAGACTTTCACACACACAGACACACGTACACAGACATACACACATAGACACACACACGCGCGCACACACATACACGTACACACGCTCGGATGCACGCACACACACGTACATACATATGCGTGCGCACACACATACACACACACACACAGCTATTTACAGACACCGATACGTCTTAAACCACATGCATTTTCAGGTTTATCTATACAACCTTCTATTTAAATCTAACACTGTGTGCATTTGCAGAACAGATCATGCTGGTTCTGAAGCCCTGTATATTTGTAGCAGTTCTGAGGCCAGCTAAAGCAGAGGTCATAACGAAAACACAGCAGACAGACCATGTTTGAAAAAGACGACGATCCTGGAAGCGATGGATCAAAAGCACCATACAGTAACATCTGTTAGAGAGTCTGCGCTCCGCCTAGCCCTGGCAGAGCTGCCCTGCACTTTGCTTTTGATCTAGATTCAGCAATCTGGTGAAGGGCTTTATCAGGCCTGGCTACCAAGTCCCTAAGGACAGAGTGATAGCAGAGGGATCCAGCTACTGAAAACACAATACACAAGTACAACATATAAGCACACTAGTCTGGGTATAGCAAATAGAATCAGTGAAATGTGGTTTTATTTTCCTCAAGCTGTGCACAGTTAAGTGTTTGTTTTCTTGTTACTTAGCAGACTTTTTTAAATCCAAAGACATTTACATCTAACTATACAGCCACGCATTCACCTGTCTGTCTTCCATAACTGCGTGCATGGAGCCTACCCATGAAGCACAGGGTGAGGGGCACCCTAACCATCGTGGTGTCTGCACACGTTCAGCTGCACACTGAGAACCTTTCAGAGACACCAGTTCACCCAAGCCACATGGTACATTAGAATTACACATATACATTCATTTGTTTGTCAAATGTCACACCCATGAAACCAATCTGTAGTAGCACAGATTTATATGGTGGTCTTAATTAAATTATAATTATAGTTCAGTCCCTTTCATCCACTTTAAATTAACTGATTTGCCAAAGGTTGTTTATTTGCTAATGGATTTAATCTACTCTGCCATTGCCTTTGAACTTGGTCCTTGGTTGCTAACATCGATTCTTGGGTAGAAGCAAAGATGAACACAAATACATCAAAATTACAAACTCTTACAAATTACGAATATTTGCTCATGAAATGTAACAAAATAAAATGCAAGTATTTACAATATATACAGCTTGCCATAACTTTAAAACGAATAATAATTTTGTGTTATAATATTATAAAATATTATGTTACATTAGTAACATAATGAGAGCTGAACAGGCTGCATCTGAGGTAGGGATATCGCAGTTACGATAAAGTACGTGAAAGTTTGTATCGTGGTTTCGGTCTCGGTTTCAGCACCGTAACACCCATAATTTATACCCTAGTGACGCGTCTAAGGGGGTGCAGGTGTTATGCCGAAAAACGCATCCCTGCCTTAGAATGCGTGCAGGTGTTCTGATGAGTTGAGCTTTTAAGGTTTTTTTGGTGGTTAGGTGTTTTTTTAGGGTTAGGGTTTTAGGGGTGTTTTGGGGGTTAGGGTTAGAGTTTTACGGGTTTTTGGGGGCTATTGATTAGCACTACGGTAGCCTAACTCGACAAAGTAGCTCAACTCGTTTCAGATCAGCGACCAATCGGTCATTTAGAGACAGGCATGCATTTTTCGGCAGGGATGCCTTTTTCGGCATAACACCGGTGCGTATGTGTGCAGGTGGAAGGAGGCACGCCAACACTGTTAATTATCACAATGAAGGAATTTCCCGCTTTGTGTTACAGTAGCGGGCGGAACGGGCGCAAACTCAAAAAAACTGTTTTTCAGATATCCATCCATCCATTTCCCAAGCCGCTATCCTACTGGGTCGCGGGGGGTCCGGAGCCTATCCCGGAAGCAACGGGCACGAGGCAGGGAACAACCCTGGACAGGGGGCCAGCCCATCGCAGGGCACTTTTTCAGATATATACTGAAAAAAAATGGAACCATGCATATAATAAGCAACGTCAAGTTCACTAATCGGTTCTTCCTTTTACACAGGCCTTGTCCACATGTACATTGATATTTTTATGGCCTTTCGTTCATACACAAATGGCGTTTTAGGTGACTGAAAACGGAGCTTTTCCAAAATTCCGTCCAGGGTGAAGATTTTCAGAAACTCCGTTTTTAGTGTCTATGCCTAGACAGGGAAATCGGAGTTTTTGGCTTGTGACGTCAGAGTGTGCGCTGTTATTACTTCGCTTGACGTCAGAGCGTTCGCCATTCCCTGTGCATATTAAGCGATTTTGCTATTGACAGCGCATTTTTAGCGTTTTCATGTGGACTGGGATTTTTAAAGAAAATGTTTCTGTGGACGGGATTTTTTTTTAATAAGGGAGGAGGGAAAACACCGTTTTTAAAAAATACCCGTGGACAAGGCCATAGACTCAGTGGCTAGAAAAGCCACACAGAAATTAATTTTGTCCTTAGGAACAAAAGTAGCTGGCGTGTTTTATCGCTAATGCAGTCAATGAAGCCTTAAATGACAAACCACTGCCTGAGCATGCCTGTTGAAATTAACTAGAATGCCACTAGCAGGTTAGCAAGTTAATTCACAAGTTCCCGAGCACAGCGCTGCAGTTTGCTAAACGCTCTATTTTTCTGTTCCATAATGACATTCAGTGAGCGTGATAGTGATAGTATATTTTACTACATATTGTACCTTGGGAATTTGCACCGAAGCAGCTTCTTTCTTTGGGTTACTGGTCATGAAAAGAGGAAGATTCGTGTCGAGCAAACTGGGCTCAACAGGGTGTGTCACGTGATTCACTTGCATCTAGCCAAAGACAGTGATAGGCTGTATTTAAAAGTCTATAAGCTTGGTGACGAAGGTTCTTAAAATGCCAGAAAATAAATAAATACTTATATCTTAAGTATTCTAAATATTTTAAATACATAAAATGCAATTTCTCAAAGTATTTTTGTTACAAATTATATCTGTTTTTTTTAAGTCCAGCAAAATACAAACTACAAAATTCTCAAAAGTAATCAAATATGCGCTTTAAATACATTTAACTGAAATACTGCCACATTAGGAGGTGACCTCTAGGCGCCCCCATCTGCCCCTCGTTTGTGACACCAAGTTCTGAGCCTCTGGCATCAGCACAGCTGTTTCTCTGTTTACTTATGTCTCTGGCTGCCTTCACTGTGCCCCCAGGGTAGCTCAATGGAATGATGAGGAGGAATGAAGATGTTCTTGAAGTGTTTACTTTGGTGTACTTGACCTTGTTTTACCTGAATGCCTCCTTGAACAGATTCCATGAGTGATTTTAAGCTATACCCTTCCGACAAACGGTCTCCTTCCTCCACATCTTGGTAAAATAAATCGTGGAACATCTCTTACTTAAGCCCTTGAATTGCAACTTGAGATGTATCTCCTTAATGCTTTCATATTAATAACAAAGTTTATATGCTGAAGCTTATTAGTTCACAGATATAACCACATATCATAATTTAACAGCCCATAGCAGGTTTGCACCGTCTGGCATGTGAGCAACATGCATGTGTCATGTATATATGTATGTAGGACCGGGGGGGTGAACGTGTGGCCATCAACGTTTGTTCTCTAGATGAATGTGAGCTCAGGATGCCACGTGGAATATTGTCATCATTGTCAGATGGGTGTTTCTTCTGATTCACTTGATTCACAACAAGAACATGCAGGTTCAACAGCACACTTAGAAATTAGAAGTGACATATTAAATGCATAGGAGACGTCCCTTAGGACCCTGAGGGTAAATAAAAAAAAAGCTGGATAACATGATAAGACTCACTGCAAGTGGCAATAAATAATTCTGTAGCCTATTCAGTTTATGTATTATAAAAGGCAGGAAATGAAAGCTTATTTTAGATTAGATCATTAACTAGACCAAATGGATAATGAATCATTTTCTTTTCAGCTTTGATGAAAGCAAGATTTTCTTAAGGGAGCCTGGAGCGAGGTAGGACAAAATGACTTTCTCCAGAGCCTTCGGGGGTGTGGGATCTCGTACCTGATTCAGCACACGCCCCCCACTGACTGTGACAGACTCTGAAGCCAAAAAGCATCCAGATGCAAGTGCAGCAAGTACGATCGACAAATAACTGCTATCTTTTAAACACAGTAACACACTTTGACAGAGTTGGGGGCACCATACTGAAGTAGCCAGATCTTGCTTTATAAAGGAAAGTAAAGTCAGTATGGAAAAGATTTGTGAGCATCTAAAAAACCACGACATCGTTGTGTGTTTGTTGTGTCATCCTCTTTGAACATGGCATCACCCAAAAGTCTGAACCTCCCTTTCTCTTTTTCAGGAGAGCAAGACAACTCTGGAGCTCTGGAGCGTGGTTTGAGGTGTTGATGATTGTAGGAAGGGTGTGCAAAAAAGGCCACATTGTGAAGCATGTCAGCACAGGGGTGAGCACAGTGTGCGCTTTTCACTGTGCTGGACCTAACGGTGCTTATTTCAAAACTACAGGCTGCAGTGGTGATGTACTGTGACAGCCACTCTTAGTCTGAGGACTCTGCACCAGTGGAAGCCCACAGAGCTCCATCTGAGATCCCAGAGGAAAACAGGCCCTTGATGTTGCCAAGCTAATCTCCACATTAAACACTCTGTTCTCGTTGACCCCGTGTCTCCTGGTGAGTAAACAGCTGGTCCAGGCAGCCTGAAATCTGCAGAACCGCATGGTCTGTCCACACAGGCAAGGTCACCTCCCTTTATTAGAAATACGCAGACAAAAACCTCAGTTAGTAAGTCAGTTAGTGTAGAAATATAAAAACATAGTGATCTCCACAAGAACCAGGTAGCACAGTTAACACAAGTTTTAGACCAAGTCTAGCTTCAGTAAAATATCTACAGTAGCTATCCAAATGAGTAAAAGTCCACAGGAAAACTGCTGTATCAGCAAGGCAATGAGAATAACCTATCATGCTGTTGAAAATGAGTCTTCCAAAGGACACAAACCCCATCATCATGTGGCTTGGAACAGCCTGGACACCAAAGGAGTCCTGCTTTAAGAGTAACCACATCTCAAACGGGGGAGTCAGCGGAGTCTGGCTTTTACTACAAGCGGGAGCCAAGTGACGGATTCCTGATGGCAAAGTTTAACGTGATGGTGGTGTCCAGACGCTAACATGCTCTTAAGGGGCGGTCCTTGTGATGAGAGATCATGCAGGGGCACACATCTCCACCAATCCATCCGCTAGTAATTCAAACTGGTATCACAGCTTATTGCATTTTATTCCAGTAAAAAAACTTTCATGCGATGCACAGCTCCACATTTGTAACATGGCTACAATTTTCAATTCAGAGCTATTGTCAGCACAAACCTCGTGCTTAAAAATATTATAGAGATTAGATTTTTCAATCTGTGAAAGCAAATCATAGATCCAAGAGTGATGACATAGACCATAGTGATGGATTTTGCCGGCAAGTGTTATTTTTCATGGGTCGTCAATTTTGATCAACGTTTTTATGAAGCTTTTTGAAGTTTTATGATTTTTTTGTGTTGCTCCCCATATATTTCCAAATACATGTCTGCTGACAAACAAACAAACGTAATATAATTTCTGTTTTTTGCATGAGCCGTGGCTGATTCGTTTGAAAGATAAACCTGAAATTAAATATTCAATTAAATTTATTTTTATTCTTATATAGTGCCTTTCACAACAGAGTCACCCTATGGTGCTTTACGTGGCTCTAATACATCATTTGTATACAATTATTCAATGCAATCATATATACCACATGATGTTTGAGTCCCAGTTGGTGGTAAGGAAGCCTTACAAGCGGTTGCACATGGAGGATACTGTTCTGTACTGTACTCTTCTGTTCTGTTCTGTAGTGTTCTGTACTGTACACTATTATACTATGCTGTTCTGTACTGTATTCTTCTGTTCTGTACTGTATCCTATTATGCTATGCTGTTCTGTACTGTACTATACCGTACTGTTTTATACTGTACTATAGTGTTCTGTACTGTATTATACTGTACTGCCCTGTACTGTACTATACTGTATTCTTCTGTATTGTACTTTACTGTACTGTTCTATAATGTATTATACCACACTGTTCTGTACTGTGCTGTATTATATTGTACTGTACCATACTGTTCTGTACTGTACTGCACTGTTCTGTACTGCACTGTTCTGTACTGCCCTGTACTGCTCTGTACTGTACTGAACTGCACTGTTCTGTACTGCCCTGTACTACTCTGTACTGTACTGTACTGTATTGCTCTGTATTGTACTGTTGTGCCTGTCACCCACATCAAGCAGTGAGAGAACACAGAAAGGCTCTGGGGAAGTTCAGCTGGAAAAAGTAATGGTGCCAAAGGTGGAGCCAGGAGTGATCGCTTGCCTGCTGCTGGGCTCATCAAGAGCCATTAACCCATTGGAACCGATAAGCTGCTGCTGTTAACCTGCAGGGAGGGGTTCTCTGCTCCGCCTTCCCTGTCCCGACCTGCAGCGCAGAAATATCATTCAATGAATCAAGATGCACAAACAATCAAGACTTTCATAAATGGAAGGTTGTATCTGATCTATATTTCTCTTTTAGTCTCTTTTTGTAATTAACCTGTATGGCACCATGTCTTATATGACTGTTTAAAGGCCAGTGATTTTTCTTAATCAGTTTTTCAATACCGTCTATCTCAGATTAAACGTACCCAAAAACTAAACACTTATTTACACTAAGTGGGTAGATCATTGTACTTTAGGTTTGCTGTGAAAACAATGGCTTGGCAGGCCAATTTCATTATGATTTAAGAACATGTCACGGGCTATCTAAAGCAGTGGTTCAGAAAGTATTACACTCATGAAGAAATTGTCGGGGGTGTCAGAAACATAGGCTAGACGGCTGAGCTGAAAGCCAAATTATAAATCTCTTATAAATCTTTCTGTTATCTTGCTTTGTGTGCAGCCTGAGTCTACCTCACCGACAAAGGCGATAATCCCCATTTATTCACTGTCAGATGCCAACACAGAGTTACTAGTCTGATATCGTCAATTACCAATAATATCGTTATTCACTTCATATGGCTTTGCTCATAATATTTTGGCTGACTTACAGCCGCATAAGGCGCATTACTCTGCCAGGCCTTAACTGCGGTCCTGTGCTGTGCTGCTGGCTGACTTACAGCTGCATAAGGCGCATTACTCTGCCAGGCCTTAACTGCGGTCCTCCATGCTTGAAGCTTCATTGCACATATTAATGGAAATCTTGTTTTTGAGCAGAGCGCTGTGGCATAAATATTAAATAATTTGAAATCTGTTCAGAAAAATAAATAAATCATGGTAAATGTACTTGCACAATACATGATTAATAATATGATAGAGTAATGCACCTGCGCCTCCTACAGAAAGCAATGCAATTACGTCCCGTGCGTGAGCAGAACATAAATATATGATGCACTATAAAATAAAAATATACAAAGTAATAATGTTAAAACTGAATAAGACTGATGCCCTTATTATTTGAAAAATATATAGAAATTCTTACATATATGTATGTTTACCATATATGCAACTATCTTGAAAGCATTTGAGTGTATCACAGACTTCTAGAAATAAAATATTAAAAATGATTTTCATAGAGTGTTATTAGAGTGTGAGGCCATGCTGATGCTGCTCACAGAGATGCTGGTTTCAGGCCCACTGAGCTTCTGCAATTCACACGGAGGTCCTGCGCTGACTGGGGGCCTCACATTTGCCTGCATCTGGTGAAGAAGCAACACACTGTGTCTCACAATAGTGCATGTAGCAGGAGGTAAAACCAAACATTACAGCTGATTACCCACAATGAAAGGAAACATGTAATGAGGTAGAAGGAGCTCAGCTAAGACAAATAGTGTTTATTCACAAACTCTGAGTTACTCGCTCCCTCTATTGCAGTAATGGCATGCAGGTAGCGCTGTCGGGATGAAGACTGGGTCAGGGTAACTCTCCGTCACAGGATGCTTACTTTGGGTTAAACCAGGCCTTAGACCCACCTCGTGTTTGAAAGTTACTTGCATTGTTTTATACTGTAGCCCTTTTGGAATATTTTTTAATTTTTGGGTTTAAGTTTTTGTTTAAACATTAAACGTGCTGATAATAAAAGTTATGTAAACCAACAAGACGGGACTGATGCTCTTCAGGATGTGTCGCACCAGGATAATCGTCGCACATGAGAGGAGTGAAGAAGTAAAGACTGTTCATTGGTTAATATTGTTTAATTTTGTGTGATAATGCAGTAAACAATAATATCATTTTGTATAATGAACCATCCATCCATATTCAAGACAGGGAACGACTCAGGATGGGGCACCAAACCATGGCAAGGACACCAACAAGCCACTGCGATTAACCTCAGCGTGTTTTTGGCGTGTGACTAGAGTACCCAGAGGAAACCCCATGACGACACGGGGAGAACATGCAAACTCCAAATACATGGAGTGAGGGGAGACTCATGAGGCCGCGATGCTGACCACTATGCTGACCACTATGCTGACCACACCACTGCTGTGTCACCAACAGAATCCACAACACATTTTCAACTCTTTCATTGTGTTAACTCAAATTGCATTCATTTTTAGACTGTGTTAACTGGTAATAGAATTAATCTTTTCTGCAGAATATGTAGAGCATAAAACATTTTTTATGGTATTGTGACATGGTTGTATATGAATTAATTGCCAATCGATTAATTACATTAAAAAAATAATAGTGTGACAGCTCTTACAATGTATGCACTCAGAGTGTTTTTTTGGTCACATCGTGCTACTCAGATGTGCTGTGCTGCACAGGTTTACCCCGTCTGAAGGTCAGGGGCCTCCGCTGCACAGGTTTACCCCGTCTGAAGGTCAGGGGCCTCCGCTGCACAGGTTTACCCCGTCTGAAGACCAGGGGCCTCCGCTGAAAAGGAGCCTATACTAACCTTGGTGAATAAGATTTAATACCCACCCTGACAACTTTTATCATTGTAGGGGGTAGGGCTGGGCAACATGGTAAAAGTATCATATCACAATGTTTTTCAGGCAGGATCACGATCTATGATCTTTTTACGATTCTTTTTCTTGTGCATTTTTAAGACTTTTGCAAAATAGTGTGTGAACCTTACCTTTGCCAAATTTGCTTTTTGGAAACAAGTTCCATATTACTGATGTCAAATTCTTTTCTGAGACCAGCTCCTCCATGTCATCCATGCTGCTGTGTTGCCCAATAGTGGATGTGCTTCATGTTGTGTTGCCAAGGTAATCCTGAGAGCACCCCTTTGACGACAGAAGTCACTGTAGGTCAAGTGTCCTTGATGGTCACCCTGGATACCGCAGTGTCTATTTCAGCTGTTCAACCAAACACGTTGGAAAGGTGCTGAATAACTTAACAGGTACTGAAAGTTGTCACCTCTCAAGTTAGTAAGTTCTATAGGCTGCAGGCTAACTTGTCTGACACATTGAGCCATTGGCATGTTAGGGTAAGAGTTTGCCCATGTTTTTATGATCAGGTAATGAAAATGCTAGAAATATGCATTATTATTTCTGCATTGACTAGAGAAAGATCATCTGAGTTACAATTAAAGATTCATACCCACCTCCAAGGGAAGAGGAGTCATTGGACTTTTTATCATGGGGCAAAAACATCTCACCACTACACCTCACCAGAGGCTACTGGCAGGCTTTCATTCAGTGATGGCATTTGTGTCACACAAGGGCCTTTTTCAGTTTAAGGTCATGCCCTTGGGACATTCGGATACCCATGATCTTCTATAGATTAATGAGCTCTGGCCTGACTGACCTGATGTGAAGCTGCTGTGTAGTTTTAGCTGCATGATATCAGTGGTTTTGCTGTTTTGGAGCAGCACAGAGATTTGGCCTAACTACTGAGCTGTCTTGCACATGCAGGCCTGACTCCAAAGCTGGGGAAATGCCATTTCTATAAGGCATCCTTTATTATTTATTTACCCTGATTACAAGGTCGCACCAGAGGGTTTGAACCTGCATGAGGACAAAATCAAGGTCATTAAGGTTTTCCCTATACCAGTGAATGTGAAGAGCATACGGCAGCTTCTTGACCTTGCAAACAGGAGTTTCCGAATGGCTATGCCAGGGTTACAGAGTCATTAATTACTCTCACCCAGGTAGGACTGGCTTTCATCTGGCACCTTGACTATCAGGAGGCCAGTCAAATGCTCCTATACTCACTCTCCGTAACTACCGTAAGCAGAGTAATGCGTAACTCCGAAAAGCTGATTCCTCCCCAAATGGATGCTTGTGATGTTAGTCTGGGGGCAGCGCTGGTTCAGGCTGATGCTGTAACAGGACAGAAAGGCAGCAAACTATCCTGTAAAGATGTATTTCACTCAGTTTCCCTTACATCTGCTCGTCGCTGGGATCTTGGACCACTGCGATATGCACAAGCGCCGCAACCACACTGCATTAGTCAGTGCCGCTATTTGACGTCTGACATACTCTATTGGAAGATAAACTCTATTTTGCTATAGTTTTCTAGGTCATGTCTCCTTTTTTGTTTGCAATATTACCTGTGGATATTTCACACAACGCAATATCATGCAATATCATGCAATGTAGCTAAACATCCACAATTACATACCAACTGCTTAAAGGGGGCCGCCATCGTGGAAAGACGACGGAAGTACGGCCAGCTTGTCTTTTGAAACAATCGTGTTGAACACGCCTGCAATAACTGTTGAAAATTGAGCAATTTATAAGGTGTCTTTCTCAGTTGTGCAGTTTTGATAGTTCCGGTTTTAATAGGCAGTAAATGGGGGTCAGTTACTGCATTGTGCATAAAACCAAAAACCAGGGAATGAAGACTACAGGACGTTTGCGTTTCTGAATGCAGGAATTACCTTCGTGCCTTTGCACACGTAGCCCTTCAGACATAATGATAAATGACTACTTCGCAAAGAGCCAGATTTTCGATGGACCACTTTTAGAATAACATTTCTCATATTGCATAAACCTTTTTTATATTAGTGACACAGTGACTCAGTGTAATTACGCTGCTCTATGCAGTCATTTCCATTACAATTTCTATAGTGCATCTTGACTTTCAATACTAAGAAATTATCAATGGTAACAAATATAAACATTACAAAAAGTCTAAACACAAGGGGCATATTACAAGAACCCATTTAATTATTCAGATAAAAGGTTTTTCCATGGTAATTACATTTATAGTTTAACACAAGAGACGATGATTAAGCATGTTAAATACGCTCCAGATAAAAAATCCTTTACAGTTTAGGGATTTAAGGATCCTCATTACTGATAAGTCTACATTTTCTAAAGGGCATTCTTCGGTAATCTAAACATGGAAGATACTACTGTACTAAGGAGATAGAGCTGTACAACGCTGCTGCTCCCTGCGACTGGTAGGTACACCAAGGCAGAAGGGATCGGAATTCTGGTGGCAGAAACTCACAGGTAAGCTTCAAAACAGAGGACGATCAAACAGGGAGGGTGCAATCCTCCCCATAGCTGCTTATCCAGTGCGGGGGAGGGCAGGAAGGTGGGGCACAGCGCATTCTGTAACCTCAAGGCAAAATGTGCCCATATCATGGAAAATTCCAGCAGCTTCATTTTTCTTTAGTCACCAGGGCAGACAGACAAAAATACCACAAATGTAACAGTAACTTCTAAAGGCTAATTTAGACAGAGCACAGGCTGCGGCACAGGCTATGGCGTAGGGTACACAGCTACACCATACCTACACTGTACCAACGGTGGAGATTCTACACAGAGGTGTAAAATCAGCCATAAGTCAACACACTAGTGAGGGGATTCTCATCTTGCCAGTAAGGTGCCAAAACTGAGAACAAGTTTAATCTATTCCACTTAGGAACACACATAGCAACCGCTGGGCTTCAGGTTACCATAAGTATCTAGTAACACTGGACAATGACCAGCCATTTGCTCAAAAACATTCTAAACAGATAAAATTAATTGTAAAATTGACTATCATAGGATAGAAATACATGCTGTTGGTCATCTTACCTTGCTGTTAATCTTTATGCAAAATTTATAAACCCTAAAAATAAGCATAAAAAGGGAAAATGGCAATTATTACTGAAGACAAAAAAACACCTAATGCGGAAAAAAGTTACTCAGATGAAGAGATGGACCAGTCAGCAGAAACTGTGTCAGCTGGCTCACGCACCGTAAAATCAGCACCCTTAGTGCTCCAATCAGCTCTGCTCACAGCGAAACAACCTGCCCTATTGTGCGACACCCGCGTGCGTCTCCGCAACGTGATCATTCAAACCTAGCTTTACCTTCACAAACACCAGAAGGGGGCACTGGGGGGTTGCG
>JAODJU010000007.1:895311-918155 GCA_026776725.1 Gnathonemus echidnorhynchus
TCGACAATCAGATTCGTCGGCGACTATTTTTATTGTCGATTTTTGTCGACAATGTCGAATAATCGTTGCACCCCTATGTGCTACTGTAAAATAGTGTTGATTATTGCACAATAGCCGGAGGTTTGAGGGTGGGATCCCCTCCCGGTGGGATCCCCTCCCTGCTTCCAAAGAAAAAGGAAAGTTTCGATCTAAAGCAGGTGCACGGAAGCCGGGGTCGCCCGCCCGTACGCATGTTAGTTACAACATCACCGATGTTTTGCCATGCAGATGTCGTCGCTATAGATCACGCGGTGAAATGCGATGTTCCAGGGCAGCACCTTCGGTAAAACAGTCCAAGCAGCACAGTGAGCTGCCGGAGCAAATGCCGTTTCATCCTGGTTAGTTTACGAGAGCTGGTGTGGGGTTACAGGCGAAAAAGGGCTATACACCTGTTGTCGCAGGCAAACGTCTGGCTGATCAAATTAAGACATGTATAGGGCCATTGAACAGGAAACACTCGGTACTAAAATACTTTTTCTTCTATGTGTTCTCAGAAATTATAACCAAAACGCTAAGAAGTGGACAATACAGTAAAGTAGGGATCCCGTCTTTTAATTGGATTACGAAAATTATCTTCTGAACGAGACTGGCTGGCATAGACGTCCATCATGATACGTAGCATAAAAATGCGCGCTAGACCCACCCAAAAAGCAACCCAACAGGTTTCTGTCTGACAGTATGTACTTAGAAAGTTTTCTTTAAAAAAAAAACATGCGTCAGTTTTCACTTTTAGTGCGCATTCTCACCTGGAAAGGGTTGAGATCTAGGGGCTCCGCAAAGGGGTTGCTGTCAAATCCAGACATTCTGAGACGGTTATCCTCAAGCCCCCCCAAAGCAAACAAAACCACCGTTTCACTCCTCTTTTCCCTTGTGTTACGAACTCAGGTTACTTCCTCAAGACCGAGCCTAGTACGCATGCGCAAGAGCTGCAGGTGACGTATGGGACACGTCACCAAAGGTTGCTCTCATGCGAATTAGGTGGCTGGAATGTATAATTACTAATTAGGTATGTTTAAATACACGATAAATCCTTTATTTGCCATTTGTACAAATACAGGAACACTCATTATTCTCTTCGCACACTCCATCTTGATCCCCATAGCTTTGGGGTTACAGCATAGGGTCAGCCGACGTGCGGCGCCCCTGTAACCTTTCTTATGGGCCATGGACACGTAACTGTTCCGCCGAGGCCGGAGCTCGAACCGAACCGCTGAGTCACTCATCGTTGTATATTTAGAATTTTCAATGGTTACTTTCACCCACAAAAGGTGCAGCTATGTACCGTAGCTCCGGCAGCAGTTAACATCTCCCGACAAACTCCGCGGGTATTGTAGAAAGCCGCTGTGTGTGTTATTTTAAATAATTATGTAGTATTCCCTGTTTCATGTGTCCTTGCTTGTGTCATATGTGAATCCTGTGGATCCTCGCGTGTCTTTAGCCATTGTATAAATTACCCACCGTGTGTGTGCCTTACAGTTCGGCGTCCGACCTCCCTGTGATCCCCTGGTCGGTGTTTGATATCTAGTTTAGTGCTTTTGAAGGTTTTTAATCTCATGCCAGTATTTCTACATAGGCATGAAAGCATTGTATGTATAATGCTTGTTTACTGAATGGCTATTTTAAAGGTTGTATTGTCGGGCAAATCAAATTAAAAAAATAATATATTCTGAAATTATGAGAGGGTTACCTAGTAGAGATTTCCTCAATACCCAGCATGCTTTGCAGCCCCAGGAAGAACTGTGTAAGTGTTCATTCTCTTAATGTAATATTGTTGTTTTGTATGTTGCGAATGTTTTACCATGTTTTGTGTTAGTGGTGCATGTATGGAAATGTCCACCCTGAATGTAAGTTACATCAAAATTAACCACCTTGTCTCTGCTGCCAAGAATAAAAGCAACTTTTTCCATTCTAATGAAATGTCATCATTTCCTCTGTCTTGATCTATGAGCCAGTATCTTGATCTTGATCTTGACCATAATCTCATTACTGTGAAATTGTGGGATGCAGCCTGTTGATGTGATCGAAAACCCAATGCAGCAACTTTAGTGCAGTAAGATTTCGAGATGGGGCAGAGAAGTGACAGCTGACCAGAGGGGAAACTCTGGGCACTGAGTGCTTTGCCTTCCTGGGATAACCTGATGAATCGAATGTGCTCCACCTGCCCAGGCAGCCACACTGGCACCATCTGCATCTGGTGTAGAAGAAAGCTGCGGCTCTGTGGCAAAATGCAGTGTCTGGACACGTGGCCGGTAGAACAAATGCAGTGCTCAGAAAGTCTTGGGACACATGCGTCATTCAGTAAAAATATTGCAAATTTAATGGTTTTATAACAAAAATCATTATTTTCATCATTTGTTTATAAAAAATATCACATTAGAAACTAACAGTAGTTTTAAGTAAAACATTCAAGTAGTAATAAATTGAAACCCAAATTATAGTTCTAAAAGAGCTGTACTCTCTGGCATTGCAACAGCATAGAGCTGATGACAGAGCAGTGGCCATGGCTGAGGACTTCTGGACCAAACTACGACGCCTGCAGACCTCTTGCATTCATCCAGCCCATTCGTATGCAGCTGCAGGGCCTGGCCCTCGCCAAACACCTCACAATATCTCTGAGCACCGCAGTTTCCTGGGGCTCACTTCGTACAACAGGCAGTTCCTCAGAGATTTTCCAGCACCACCAAGCCGCTGACAAAAAAGGGCCAGTGCTTTGCGCAGACTTAAGATTGTGCCACTGCCTTTGACTAGCCGGCATATGGAATCCGGAAGTGCTGCAGAAGTACGAGTTGGATCTAGCAGCAGTTGGGGAGACACTGGTGAGTCACTGCAGCAACAGTTCAGGTGGTGGCTGAAGCCACGGAGCTTCAGGCTGTTGACCCCCAGTAGCTGCATGATGATCAGAGAAACAACCTGGTGCTGGCTGAGGTTGACTGTCCCAAAGTCAGAGCACAGCCTGACAGGAGTCAACAGAGACTCTGGGGGGGCTGCAGGCAGGACACTGAGATGCTCGTACCCAACCTCAACACGTGCACTGTCCAGAAAGGTCAGAGTCCCCAGTCAGAGTGCAGTCACCACTGCTGAAAAGGTCATTGAGTAGCTCTAGCCTGCCAGCCTGCCAATCCTGGACGCCCATGCGACCATACCTGATGGGGGTCCCTGTGGGGATAGTGGGGGGGTGGATATCCTGGGCCCCTTCCCAGGAGGCGATGCTGGGAACCGTGCTGGCGGGTAGGGGCCAGGTGGCCAGAAGCGTAGAGTCCCCAGTCAGAGTGCAGTCACCACCGCTGAAAAGGTCATTGAGTAGCTGTTCTGCAGCTTTGATATTATTACCAGAGGAGCTGCACCACAGGTGACTGGGGAGGTCTATAGGCAACTGGGAGTCACTGTAGGGGACTTGGTGTTGGGGCCACCTCAGAGTCAGAGGTGCCAAAGGAGTCCCACATGGTGTTCCTGTGGCATCTCTTGGAGCACCTGAAGAAGGCACAAGCTGGTGAGATGACACCAGGGTCAGAAGTGTGCCTACGACATGCAGCCGTGGACAGGACTTCTGTGCCAGTGACTTGGTTTGGGGGTAGTGCCCTACGAGGAAGAAAGGGTGGTCACCCAAGCTGGACCGGCACTGGGGAGGACGGGGAGAGGTACTGTAGCAGCTCTCTGATGTCATTTATCGAGGATGGATGGAAAAACAAAAACATCACTCCCGCTTTCTAGATGGAACAGACAGACAATAAACATCTCTCACACATGGAAAACACAAATGAAGGAGGTGAAGCTGTTTCATTTCAAGTTCTTTTTAATAAGCTGATGATTATTTGATCATAAACTCGTTTGTACAGCGATAAACATTTTAAGAAATATTACACAAATTGCACTTTATACATATGACTCGGTCCTGAACAGCTCACACTGAAATACAAAGCTGAAACTGGATTGCGTCATTTACACAATCTTATGTGGTGTGGCATAAAACACTTTTAACATGAATACTTTATATATAAATATATAGGGTGGTACAGGATAATATATCCTTTTACATCAGGTCAATTTTCAGATGTACACTAAAGCATAATCATTAAATTATTAATTTGTATTGTATATATGCGTGCATATATGTATACATACACACACATAAGACGTATAGCAGAGCATCCCTTTTTCCAGTGATTAGTTCATTCACCTTTGCAGGATGCCAAGCATAACGACTCAGACCATCACCAGCTTCAGTTGATTAGGCTGCAAAGAGGAAGTGCAGTGTGGCCCTTCAGCGCCCCCAGGAGGTGTAGCAGCAGTAAAAGGCGACAGCGCCCTGCCAGGCTGGCCGCGTAACCCGGCACAGAGCCGGCACTGAACACCAGCGACGACACACGCTGCTACAGGAAGGGCAAAAGGCCGGATGAGAGTAGTTAGGAGTGTTACAAAAGCCCAAGATTCCTTTCTTATATGAGGAAGAGACTGACTTTTTTCTTCCAGTTAAATGAAGTACAAAATAGTTTTTCCCACAGTATATGGCGAGTATACACAACCACTAAGTTATCCCCCCCCCAAGTGCAAGCTAAAGTGATTATGGGTTAAAGGCCTTACTAATGTCTGAGGAAGGAGTGTGGGTGTGGTTTCACATAAGCACGACCTGATTGGTCCTCAAAAAAGTGGTGTATTACCAGCAGCCTGCCTCAAAGAACAGAACCACATGTGAGTTTATGTCTAGAAACACACACACAAGCTTTGGTGTACATCTAACAGTAGTAACCTACAATATGTGCATCTCCGTTTGAAATACCAGAATTCACATAAGAGTATTGCACAGGTGACATCGTCTTGCATACACAAGCACACCGTTTGAGGCATTTTGAGGTTACTGGGGCTTCTATTGGATCTACAGATGGCAAAGACTGCTGGACACATTGTCAATTCAAACAGTAACAATGATAGTAGCTTTAATATTGAGATATACTGACTTCAGTATTTGATTACCTTTCATGTGCACCATACAGAGAAATACACTTCCCAGCTCCCGCTCCAATAGTGATGTAGTATTTAGAGTAACAATGGTAAACCGTCAGTCTAGATCGAGGAAGACTAAATTAAGAGTACAATAGCTTCAGATGAGGTAAACTATTAACCCCTTGTGTTTTTTTGCACAAAGGCAATTTACAGACCTGTTGGAGTAGGTGATGGTTTCTGATAGCTAGATTTACCGCAGCAAACAGATGTCAAGTGTGTTCCCATCTGCTCTACTGAGCTGTCTTTGCAGATCGAAGGCAGCAGGACCGCGGCTGGCAGTTTGGTGGCGGAGGCCTCAAGGCGGATACCAGAGTGGGCAGCGCAGCGGTGCCTCCACGGTAAATATGCCAGCCAGTATCCCAGTGCCTGCATAAGGCTAGCCTTAGCTGGAGCCCGCCTGGCGCCATGCAGCAGTAAACAGACAGTAACTCCCAGTGAGCCACCCGCTCGCCAGCCTAAGGGGACAGTGTCTGCTCCAGTGACTGCGTGACACTACTGCAGGTGCTGAGCAGTCTTGCCACTATGGTCATGCCCATGGGCTGAGGTGGCATTTCACTGGGCAGAAGAAAGCAATGTGAGAAAGGAGTTCAATCTGACCACTGGCGCACAAGAGGATGGTCCAGGAGATCACCCCCCGGGTCCACACAAGGGGATGGTCCAGGGTCTCCACAAAGGGGACGGTTCAGGAGACTGGCTCCCAGGTCCATACAAGAGGACAGTTCAGGAGACCGCCTCCCGGGTCCACACAAGAGGACGTTCCAGGAGACCACCCCCCGGGTCCACACAAGAGGACGTTCCAGGGGACCACCCCCCGGGTCCACACAAGAGGACGTTCCAGGAGACCACCCCCCGGGTCCACACTAGGGGATGTTCCAGGAGACCACCCCCCTGGGTTCACACAAGGGGACGTTCCAGGAGACCACCCCCTGGGTTCACACAAGGGGACATTCTAGGAGACCACCCCCCAGGTCCACACAATCATCGCACACACAGAAAGGGGATTCATCACCATTTAAGTGCTACACCCATAGACATGACAGTAAAAACCAGGAACACATACAATGGTAATGATCATGATAATGATGATGAAATTTAAGTCCTTATTTGGTTACTTTAACACTGATACCTCAAAGGGTATTTTAGGGTGAAACCAAGAGGAAAAGGCATCTTGTGAAACAGGGCTATTACATTTACTGCAGTAGGGAGCATAACAGTAAATGTGTTTTTTTTTTTTAAGGGAAACGTGACTGTAAAGGACAAGCTAAGCTGGTCCCTAGATCCCCCCCCTTGCCCCCCCACAGAAGCAAAGAGCAGCACGAACACAGAAGAATGAGTCGATTAAAAAAATCTATTCTTTCAAAAATACGATTGATTTGCCACAGATAACTGTTTGCCTCTAACTACCCAGTAGCTACTGGTGTTCCAGCGTCATATTCATACATATATCACATTTTATACATTTATATAGATACACTTTCCACATCATGAAAAGGGAACAGGATAGTTTATGGTCAGCAAACTTCACTGAATTATCTGAGCCCTCTCTAGCAGCCGCATGTGTGATTCGTTCACGCATCCTGCCCGTCCGTTGGCTCTGTGGTGCTTCATTATCCAGCCCCCCCTGGGTGCCGCCCGAGCCTGGAGGTGCAGGCCATATCACTGCGTGGCGTGTCACGCCACCCCACTCTCCTCACTGCCGCTGCCAGAGGGGGGGGCAGATGGAGCTTTGGGGTGCAGAAGTACCTTTGTGGCTCATCTTGCCAATCAAGGCCCATGACAGACACCTTAAAGGGCAGGTCTGCTGCCTCCTCCCTCTGACCAGAGAGTGGGGCTGCAACACTCTCAATCACTTCTGCCTTCTGCTGACGTGGATGACCGAGGGGGGAGTGCTGATGCCGATGAATTGATGAGCCGAGCAGCTTTGCATTTGGCGTCTGTCATACCATGAATTCGCTGCTGCCGTACTGGAGCTGCTGCGACACGTCTTGCTCCCCCCCAGAGCCGGCCTCCTCGGGGTGCTTCTGCTCCAGCTTCTTGGGGGACATGTTGGCAGCCTTCAGCTTCAGCCGGCCCTTTTCCGCGCTGTAGGTGCCGTGGCTGATGTAGAGAGGCCTCGACTCGCTCTCCCGGTCTGGGCCGAGGGAGGCCGACCCGAGCCGAGAGGAGCGAAATAGGTCAGACGAGGGTGACTCGGAGCGGAGGTGAAGGTGGTGCGAGGCACCAGGAGGACATGGGTAGGAGGAGGCTGTGGAGCCAGAGTCAGTGGAGTCCAGGGATTCAGGCTGCCGCCTCAGCACACGCCGGACCCTTCCTGCCACCTTCCTTGGCCGGGAAGGAGGACCCATTTGGTTTCTGTCTGCAGGGTGACACAGGCCACAGGAATGAAAAAATGTCACCCCCAATAGGCAGCGGCTGCCAGGTGTCGCGTGAGCACCAAGCTTACCGGAATAGTCTGAGACGGCTTCCTCAGAGTCAACGTTCAGGTTCTCCAAGCTGTCTGCTGTGCCGATGGAGGCCTCAGACTCCAGGGTCTCGTCATCGGACGCGCGAGGCTCCAGCGTGAGCATCTCGAAGGTCAGCTCCTCCCTGTGGGATGTGAGGGGCGGCATCACCCTTGCAGAACGGGCTCCACGCGCAGACACAAGCACGCACGAACGCACACATGCACAGAGCGGCAGACTCACTTTTCCTTCTGGAGGTTCTCGATCTGCTCAGTCAGCACCCTTTCCTCTTGCTGCATGGCGATCTGCTGCTCCGCCAGTTCGCTGTCCCCGGGCCCCTCCTCTGGCCCCGGCTCTTCAGGCACATGTGGCACTGGTTCGGCCCGTGGGCTTGCGGGAGGAGAGGGCACGTGCTGGCTGCCCTGGCGATGCCGCCCCTTGCCCTGGCAGACAAGGCAGTGCGCCTGTCAGTGTGCTTCCTGTCTATGCCCAGCCAAACCGCCTCAGCTCCACCCTGTATGTCAGTGCCGGTGAGCTTAGCAGCCAAACGGCCAGTTTAAGAGCGTGGCGAGTGTCCTTTTATCCTCATACCAGGAACACTTTTCATGAAATGATCACTAACCACACTGCTATACCACTGCATAGGTTTCCCACTTACACGACGTTTTGGAACTTCACTACGCCTTAAACTGGCAAGTTTATGCGAATGATTGCGTGAATCACTCACATTGATACGGAAAGTTTGAATGAGTAACAATGCAGCTTAGGAGAGAGTGTGCACATACACAGGCGCAGATATGAGTCACAAGGGATATTTTCATTGGCCAGGAAAACAAGACAAGAATGACACTAGTTTTCCAACAAGAAAAGCCCCTAAATAAAACACACTACTGCTTACATGACAGAAGAGTCCATAAACGAATAAATAATGATACATTCAGTCTTCTGGCTTGTACTTTTCAGGCAAATGCAGCTTTCCCAAGCAACAAACATTTTACCATGTATGGTTGGAAATAGGATCAGCTGGCAGCGAAATGAACTGGAGGGCGGAGAAACACACATTCCTGACTGCCTGTCTGCTGCGGCGTGGAACACCAGGCCCAAACGTGCATGCAGCCCAAACCGTCATGCAGCCCAAACCGTCATGCAGCCCCCAGAGCCACGTCGATCATTACCTTACTGGCTGCATTTGGCTGCCCAGTGCCATGGAAACAGAACAACGAGAGGGATGGGGGTTAGAGAGACACGAGCTAATGACCCCCACCACTTAACCGACAAGGACGGCAGGAAGGGTCTTGTGTTCATTTGCGGGTCCCGGGGACCCAGTATTCAAATGAATGGGGTTAGGGCAGTGTGAAATTAACTGAACACAAGGGTTAAATATACAACGGCACGAAATAAAGCCGATGTTCTACTTGATGTAAATCAGGTGTTAAACCTTTGCACCTTCTGCAGAAACTGAATTTACAAAGCATATTGGATTCTCATAAAAGCTTCAGACAACAATTTTAGGGCATCTTTAAAGTGATTTTTGTTTTAAAAGGCAGAAATGTCCTCTGTTGGGTCTGATGACATTTTTCATGCATGATTCATGGGACTCCATGTGTCAAACATGAATGGGTAGGGATCCCAAACACAGACAGGTGACACTGGGAGAGGCCGGCACAGCGTGACGCCCCGCGCTGAATCACGCAGCTGACGCCAGCAGCAGAGCTCGGGAAGCGGGCTATCTGCCAGGATACCGGTGCTTATGCTGTGCTTCTCAGTGCATGCCATCGCTAAGACCTTAAAACACACACACACACACACACACACACACACGTTCGTATTCTGGACAGTATTATCAGTGCCTTTCCAGGGAGCAAGGCAGCCAAAAAGCCAGTCTCCTGATTAAAAAGTAAATTGTTAGAAACACTAATCTGACAAGGGTGTTAACCCGGCTAGTTTTAGTACCAGTGCCAAATGAGCACGCCACATGGAGACAGACAGGTCCTGGGGACGACGGAGGAGACGGGCGGAGCGGCGCGGCCCGCGGCTGCAGCGAGTGAATGAGCACGCCACATGGAGACAGACAGGTCCTGGGGACGACGGAGGAGACGGTTGGAGACGGGCCAGCAGCAGAGCGGCCCGCAGCTGCAGTGAATGAATGAGCACGCCACATGGAGACAGACAGGGCCTGGGGACGACGGAGGAGATGGGCGGAGCGGCGCGGCCCGCGGTTGCAGCGAATGAGCACGCCACATGGAGACAGACAGGTTATACGTACCGAGGCCACAGTGCGGCTAATGCTCAAAAACCTAACGGCAATAAGTACAGGTTTCTGGGGGGGAGGTGGGGGAGAGAACAGGGTTAGAGTGACTGAGGAAGGGCTGAAATGGAAAAGACTGTGAAGAAACAGAAGCACCATCCTCACTAGTGGGACGGGGGAGAGGAAGACAGGCTGTCATGCTGCCCCTTTATCTGAACATCCGGCTCAACAAGCATCTCGTTCAAACTATGCAGAGTCTGCTTCAAACCAGACAGACCTAATAAAACACAGGCTTTACTTCCGGGCTTCTGAAGGGCTGCCTACTATAATTATTATGAGCAAATGTGAGCAAATGGGGAAAATTAAGGGCGTTAAGGGAATTAAGGCTTTAGTTCTGTGAATTACAGGGACTGGGAAGGTATTTCATACAAAGTAAAAGACCCAGAAGACCCGCACTGCCCGGAACACTGAGAATACAGGCATCCCATTAAGGCTCCCTATTGCCCCCCGCCGTGTTCGTTTCCACCCCAACTGATCTGTACCATTGATCTCCGGATGAGGGTCAGCCGGCTCTTGGCCTTGTTCTCAGCAAACTCCAAGCTGCTAATGTCCTTAAGTCTGGCCTTGTACTTGTTCATCTGCTCGTCGATGATTAGTTCTACACATCTGCAGAGGAGAGAGCAGCATAAAACTTGGTCAAGATGTCATTTAACGGGATTCCAGAAGGGGGCACCATAGGTGTGGGCCGGCGGTCGTACGCGGTAGTCCTGCTGATGTCCTGCACACTCTGCAGTGGATCGATGGTGTCGGGGCAGCGCAGGATGCAGGGGGCGAAGACGATGGCCAGGGCATTGGCAGACATGCGGTTGGTCTCCTCCTGCAGAGCAACCCTAAAAAGACCCCAGTGATGTGTGTTGGTCACAAGGTGGCCATGTAGCACAGTCCGTGCCCTCCCAGTGCTCTCCCAGCCCCCAGCCAGTGCCCTTTCAGCATCCAGCCAGTGCCCTCCCAATGCTATCCCAGACCCTTCACAGTGCCCTCCCAATGCTCTCCCAGACCCCTCCCAGCACCCAGCCAGTGCCCTCCCAGCCCCCTGCTCCCCCAGACCCCTCCTGCCCCCTACCAGTGCCCTCCCAATGCTCTCCAAGACCCTCCCAATGCTCTCCCAGACCCCTCCCAGCCCCCAGCCAGTGCCCTTCCAGTGCTCTCCCCAGCCCATAAGCTCCATATCCCCACCTGACCAAATGAAAGATCAGGCGCTCTAGGGTGCTGAGGTGAGTTCTGCTGAGCTGGTCGATCACAGAGTAGATGCCCCGAATCACCTCCTTCCTGTCCTGCAGACCTGTGATTTCAAACATCAGTGTGTGAAGCCACGCCAAGCAGACAATACCTAGAGGTCAGCGAATAACAGTTCAGATAACCATTACTACTAAAATTTAATCTATCGTAGAAGATACATTTTAGAAATACATTATATTTAAAAACTACACAATCTCTGCATATCTGTTTCTTTATGGAGTAAAGGAGAGTATGAAGAAAAGATTCAATGGATTTGTCATTACCCATGGCTCTAAGGAACTCCTCATAAAGTTCAAAGGTCATGAGTGGATTTGGCAAGTCACGGAGCCACTGCTTGAGGACGCTGGCAATGACATGGATGTTGTACTCGTCCAGATTCATACTGTTCACATCTGGGTGTGGAGAGTGTGCAAGTGCATTAGTGCCAGTGAGGAGACTCCTGTTCACTCCTGCTCTCCCAGCAGCCACCACTCTGCTACCCACACTCATACCCGTGTCCAGCCCCAGCTTCAGTTCCTTGATCTTGTTAGCGGACCCTGATTTCCTGTAGATGCCCTCAGTGTAGAGGCCGTGCATCTCGATGTAGTTGATGAGTTTCTCCACGACCAGGGGCACGGTCCGCTCGTCGTTAGTCAGCCGGGTCACCTCCACGCCAAACTGCCGAGAGGTCAGCTCAGGCTCGTACTGCGCCGGCAACAGACACACACGTCAGTAATTGTGCTCTTGAACACGAAAGAAAACAGGAAACAGCTTAAAGTAAAGATGTGTACAGCAATGGCTGCCCTCCCTGGGACACTGAGACACGTGTCGCTTTACCTTTTTGCTGCATTTGGTCGTCGTCTTCAAACAGCACTTCCTGTGGCAGGCATAGCGACACACTGCAGGGGAAACAGCATGGAGTCACGTCAAGCAGCCCGACACAGCGCAAGTCTGCCATTGTGGCGGGCGAGAGGAAAGACGACCCAGGGCATTCTGCGCCGGGCAGAAATGAACCGGCTCGTTCATTTCTTACAGTGGGCTGCCGGCAGGAACAAGGCGGCCAGAGAGAAGGGCACTGGGCCGCACTCACACTTGCAGACGCAGGCCCGGTCCATCATCCAGATGAGGGAGGAGCAGTACTCGCAGTAGGTGGGAATGCTGTACTGCGCCGACCGGAAGATGTGGCCACTGTGCTCCTCAACCTGCAGGGAATGCGATGCAGCTACACTTAACAAGTCAGGAGACCTCAGTGCTTCTGCAGACAACAGGTACTCTGGGAACCGTTTCACAGTCTTTAAGTCTGCAAGTGAGACCCAATAAGTCCTTGGGCTTTTTACTGAGCCAACTCAAAAGCATATGTACACTCTGGAACTTCACGTCAAAAGCCTGATTTTAGTACAATTTTCTAAATATGAAACAAGTAACCGATCAGATTGGTCACAAAATATTCCACCAAGGAACACTTACAATATCAGCATCCTTCTTCCTCCTCTTCTTCCGGTCAGGCTTGGCCACCTGGAGTAGGACACCAGAATGAGTTCCCGCTGCAGGCCTGAACATGCACGCTTGTCACTGCGGCCATCAGCGTGGTGCCCTACCTTGCTAGCCGCGCTGTCCAGAGGTTTGTATTCCGTCATGAACTCGTCCAGGAACACCTTGAAAGTGTTGACCCACACTTTGACGGGGGACTCGGCCCAGACCCGCTGCTCCAGCCGCATGGTCTTCTCCAGGATTTGCTCGAAGAGTGCATACAGGTCTTTGCAGCGGATGCACTTCCCATCGTCCATCTGTAGGTGAGCGGGAAAGAGCACAAGTGACTGCTTTGGAAATTCGCATCTGCTCCCTAAGAGAGATGGCATGAAAGCAAGCATGTAAATGTGGCCATACACATTATCGTAGTAGAATTAGCCCAGTCAAAAGGCCCTCATTTCCTGTTTTAAACCCCACTCATCAGGATTAAGACTTCAGCTCACCTAAATGAATACCCTCTATTATATTTGTAAATTTTTTTCTTAATAAAACCCTGGACAAAAACTATTCATAGGGTTTGCATGTTTCACACATGGCAAAAATAAGACCTTACTGAACAAAAGCAGATGCAGTAGCTCAGGAGAAGCTGATGGTTACTCACGGCCAGAACAGTGGAATAGGAGTTGAAAATGTTCAGGCGGAACTCCTTGAGCGCCTTTTTGAAGACCACATCCACTAAGGTGTCTTTCTTACTGTCCTCAGTGTCCAGGTCATTGATCTGCAGCACAAGCGTCACCCGGGACAACAGATGTGTCAGCACAAGTTACAGTGTTCAGGCAGTGAACGTCAAGTCCCCGTGCCTGGCTCTACCCCTACCCCTGCCCCCACCCTCCGGGGCCTGAAGACTAGAGTGGAGCAGAGGCAGCTGCCCACCTTCTTCATGAGGAAGTCGTTCATGCTGCGGTAGTCAGCGGCGCCGGTGAGGATCTGCAGGGCGTCGTTCTGCCAGGCGGCGGGTTCCAGGGCTACGCCACTGATCTTCACGCTGCGTCTCCGCTTCATTTTGGGCGACGGCTCCTTGTTGTCCTTGAACTCCTTCCCCCGCTCGCTGGGCAGCGTGGGGCTGTGGGGGGGGGACGCAGGCTGCGGCCCTGTAGGAGCGAGAAGACTGCGGTCAGGGGGTCGGGAAGCGGAATGCTCATGTTCCCTGCACTTACTTAGCAGAAATTTCCCACTGGCTGCCAGTGTGGTTAGGAAGTTCTACCTCTGTGCCAGCAAAGACCAGAACAAGCTAAACCAAGAAATGAAAGATTCTGATACCTGCTTAAGTACTTATTTTGCAGAAATGTTTTCTTAGGATATATCACCATCCAGTCATTGTGTGTATATGTGTCTGCGCACGGGCCCACATCTGCGCATGTGGGTCCGCGCACGGGCCCACGTTTGCGCATGTGGGTCTGCGCACAGGCCCACGTCTGCGAGTGTGTCTGTGTACTGCTCACCCTCTCCCATGAACAGCCCAGTGTCAGTCAAGTCCCCCCCTGGTATGTCAGCGGTACTGGCCAGGGGTCTGATCGCCTTCTTCTCACCCTGCTTCATTTTCCCCCAAAACCGCATCTTGCCTCTCATCCTGCCACCCAGGGAGAACACAAAAAAACAAAGTGTCAAACTCGCACAGGACACAAGAGACGGCAGGTTAGGTCATCACCACGTCCAACGTCATCCGGCCAGAGAAAGAACACAAACAAAAGGAAATGTGCACTGACACCAGAGGGTGAGAAAACGGGAAAATAAACAATAATAAAGGGGGGTCCCGCTGTGGAGGGGGTTCCCTGTTTTCAGGGTCAGGGAGGCGACAGGCGCCTGGCAGGAGCGGCACATACCTGCCGTCCCCGTGAGAGCCCTTCCTCAGCGAGTCCACCTTGGCCAGATCCCCTGAGGAAGCCGCTTTATGGCTTTTCTTCTGATTCCCACCAGCCAATGATGCCTGCAACATTAATGGATGGTGCAGCTTCAGAGTGGCGAGAAAACTACCCGCTGTGATGAGGTCATGTGACGGAGCTTCCCAGTGGAGCTCCTCTGGAGGTGCTGACGGACACCCATGAAGATCTCAGACACAGCAGCACTGCTCTACACTAACAGCTTACAGACTGAGGCGAGAGCATACACCCTACTGAGCAAAGAGCCTGGCAGGATCCATTTTCAAACAGGACTATGCTAAACACATATTCCCATATCAAAGGAAGAGTCTACCAAACGTAAACATACCAAAACTACCAATTCCTTATGTACACTTAAATGCTAAGGTCATACAGGAATTACTGTCAAATGGCCTCTTCTGAGGTCTAAGCATAACACCCTATATTAACATCCTAAGAGATCTGATACCTTTCCAAGTGTTTTAAAGGTAATACACTCCTGCAGCTCTAGGTGGCAGTGTAGTACTAGATTAAATGACTGATTCTCCTTCTACCATTCACTGAAGTGCGCCATTGCTGGTCCTGTCATGCCCTGGCCAGAATCGTAAGATTCAAACAACTCTTTGTTCCAAATCCTCCCGTCCCTTTCAAAGCACTGCTTAGCCAAACAAATAATCTAATCCGTCAAATCAAGCACCAACATAAAGTGTGGCTTTGTAGCATTTGACACTAAGTCATTTGTTAAAAGACTGACAAGTAGTGACGCAAATACTGATCAACAGATTGCGATCTACAGATTTACAACACAAAACCCCTTCAAGTGGCCGTTTCCACAGGCAGCCGCGCAGAGCTCCGCCCAGGGGAGGGGCCTAGCTGAGTCTGAACGTAGACTAACTCCATTCTGCATGTCACCAGGCACACCTACAAGACCTTGCCCAGCAGTCACACGTCACATTACGCCACCACTGCGACACAGGAAAGTCAAGTCCCAGAAGAAAGGGTGAATGAATCGACACGAAAGCGGTGAAGCCTGCCCCAAGCACTTGGCTGGGGCCCCGGGCCCCCATGGAGAAGCACAGCACCGATGGTGTGGGAGAAGGGGGAGACGACAATGACATGCCGCCTCAGACAGCTGGTGTGGTGGCCTGAAGCATGCAGTAGCTAGGTGGGACCAGCTGGGGGCGGCAGTGAGAGAGGGGCGGCCCCGCGTGCCAGACTGGAGCTCCAAACCACAGTACGGACAGCAGAGTGGGTTAGGGTCAGCTACTCTCTCGTGGGCAGGGCAAACACGCTTCTGAACGGAGCCATCCTCGTCTACAAGGACAGGACAGCTGATTATCACACATTCTGGACTGTTTCAGCAGGATGTTTTTAAAGAGAGTCAAGCCAAAAGATAGGGCAAGTCACATAAATGTTGTACTTATGATACAAATTTCTTTCGCAAAAGCGTTCCTTTGTCCAAATGCTGAATATTAATTTTAGCAATTACTTTCATTGTGTATATTAAAATGGATAAATGCAGTAATAGACAAACAACAAAAATCTATGAATTATAAGAAAAGTTATAAAAATTATGAGCAGTATTTTTAGAACGATGCCAAAAGGATTATTAACATATTTTAGCATGCCATTTTAGCCATTTATTTATTTTCCCTAAAATTTCAAAAGGTGTTTCCCCGTCTGGAGTAGAGTGGAAGACGCTACAAAGAATGTGGAGCACTGAAGCGGTTTAGTACTGCGATTTTTCCCAGGTGGGGGCTGGAGGGATTAGCAGTGGAGAAACACCTCCAGCAGTATCCCCCCACCGGGAGGGGCCCGGTGGGGCCCTGGGCTCATCCATTTACCATTTCTGAGTCACTGAGATGACTGTCAGCCCCCTCAGTGTCCTGCTCTGGGGGGGGCACACGGGGGGACAGAGGGGGCGAGGGCAGGCAGTCACCCCCCTCATCCTCCTCCGAGTCGCCCTCCCCTGCGGGGTGTGACCCTCGGCTCAGGAAGTCGGAGCGTGTCCGTGCCATGCGGGCCCTCTTTTTATGGCCAGCTGTAACCTAATTAACCAAACGATAACAACACAGGTAAACGCCTCTGGCTGCTGCCCGCTTGTCCGTCAGCCCCGTGACCCAGCCGCACCCGGCCAGATTCTAAGGCAGGACACAATCTAAAGTGGGGATTGGGGCTTTCGGGGCTGGGACTCTGTGGTGGGGACACCTGCGAATGCGGCTTTGCATTAGCCGAGGAGTTAAAGGAGATTGAGGGTAAATATATACACATTTATCTCTGTGCTGGGGACAAAATAAGAGATATAAGAATATACTCAACAATAAACAAAGCTTTAAGGACATTACATTAAATATGGAAACTGCATTAAGGACACAGCTGTGCACGGCTATGCCCATGTCAGCACGCTCAGTGACGACCGGCTCTGCAGGCACATCTGCAGCCATCGTCTAACTCCTGGCAGCCCTACCACACCCACCCCCTTTGACTCAGTGGTTTCTGAAACCTTCTAGAACAAATGACCAGTTCAGGAAGTTCGCTTCTTTACTCACCTCACGTCCTTTCAGCCCCTTGGTGGACCTGGAGCTTCTGAGCCCTTCATTCTTTTGAAAAGCCTTTGACCTCTCCTGATTGGCAATGTCCTTATCGGACCTGTAACATGTGCAAACACATTGAAAATGCCGTCCTGTTACACGGCTACAGTGAATAAAAATGCCATGTCTGTCACTCACTTGGAGACAGTCAGCTTATTGTCTTTTGGTGTGAAGAAGATGTTTGTTGGTTTGGTGGCTGTGTTCAAGCCCTGGATGGGAACTTTAATGTGTGGCCTCCCTCTGGGAAGACCCTCCTGCAACTCCAGGGTCAGCTTGGGTGCCCACCCATCCATCATGGCCCTTCCTTCCAAGGATGGCATTGGTTGATTTAGGCTAGTCTGTGGAGGAGGCTGCTTTCCATGACATATGAGGTTTTCGGTCATCTGGACATCCAGGATTCCGGGAGAGGCCAGGGTGCCGGGCAAGTGGAGATGGCCTGGCCTCTCTGGCTTGCGACTTGCAGGTTCCTGTGCCAAACCTCTTTGTTTGCTCTGCTCAATCTTCAGCAAAGCCTCCCCCCGCTGCTTCTCCAGAAGGTCCCTCTCATATTGAGCATAGCACTTCCTTTGCTTCTTGAGGTTCTCCGTCTGCTGTCGGATCTGCTCCATCATCTCCCTCTCTTTCTGCTGCTGCTGCTGCTTCAGGCGCTCCTCTTTCTCTTCGTTCATCTTCTCCAGCCTCTCGAGGATGGCCTGGCGGTTGGAGTCCTCTGCCCCAGGAGTGCACGGGCTCGTCTGGACAGATCTGTCCCGGAGCTCGGCTGCTTTTTGCTGACCACCATAGAGCGACGAATCCTTCTGCATGCTGATAAGCACCACCAAGGGCTTCTGAGAAGGTTCTTTCATCTCTTTAAGGTGGTTTGCTACTTCTGCTTGCTGCATGGCAGGAGAGGCGTCTGTGATGGGTTTCTCGTGGGGAGGGATGTAGAAGGTTGGAAGGTTGTTTTCTATTTTGGGAGAAGGACCTATACTCATGAAGTCCGCCCTGAAACCAGTGGAGAATCCATCTGAGCTGACAGGTCCTGGTGGACTTAGAGACGTTGGACTGCTTTGTGTCTGCTCAGGGATAACAGTAGTAGAGCTAGTACCTTCCACTTCCACAGTGACATGGAAGTCTTTAGGATAGTCATCTTTACCGTACAGCTCAAAGCTCCCTTTGTGACTCTGACTGTCAGGAGTTCCCTGAGGCGAGTGGATATCCACGGAAGCCATCTCAGACGGCCAGTTCCTCTCCTGGGATGGTGACAGAGCCTCTGTAGACCTCTCAGAAGGCCAGTTCCTCTCCTCAGATGGTGACAGAGGTTCTGTAGACCTCTCAGAAGGCCAGTTCCTCTCCTCAGATGGTGACAGAGGTTCTGTAGACCTCTCAGATGGCCAGTTCCTCTCCTCAGAAGGTGACAGAGCCCCTGTAGACCTCACCTTCAGCAGCGTTAAACTAAACTTTGCTTGTTCCAGCTCCCTCTTCCTTCGTTTCTCTCGCTTGACCCTGGTCTTATGGCTGGGATCCTCCAACACCTGAGGCATCTCTTTCCCCGCCAGCGCTCCAGTTGATGAAGCTCCTGCTGTAGCTCCCCAGCTTGTGACCTTCAGTCCCGCCCTCTCCTCCTCAGCCTGCTCCTGGGTGCCTCCCATGGCGGCACCTGGCCCCAGGGAGCCCCACTCCCGCTCCTGGCACAAGCGTTCCTCCCATGTGCTAAGATCCAGGCCAGTGGTGGCCAGGATCCCATCTTCTGGCTGGAGTTTGTCCTGTAGCTGCCTCTCTCTTAGCTTCTGGGCTTTCAGATCCTTAAACCTGACGAGAGAGAATTCAGCGACACATGGCTGTATTACAGAAGGACCAAAAGCAAATGGAACGTTGGCCAAACTAACTGCAACATTCATTTCCATATTTATCATATTTCTGACTGACATCTGTGAGCAACGCTCTGTTTCTACATGGCAGCACTGAGTGAATAAGGCAGGCTGTACCTCCTCCTCGCTGCGCCTCCCCTTGCTGCGGCTTGCAGGAGCAGCACGGAGCCCCACATCCTCAGATAGCGCTCCCTCTGCCGGTGGCCGCGCCAGGCCGCCTGGATGGTGCTTGCTGCCTCTGCTCGCCGGTGTCTCCACAGCCGCAGGTTCCTCTGGATGACCAGAGCCGCTTCCCGCCAGAGCAGGAATCGGCGCCGCTGGCTGAACCCCCTCCAGGTGGCCTGAAGGCACAGTGCAGCACGGAGGACGCGGTCCGGCCCCGCTGCCCCACTGGCACCTTGCAACCGCCGTCTGCGCCACCATCGCTGCACAGGGAAAGGAAAAAACATGCTTTTCACTGTCAGCCTCACATGCTCCTGTACTTTCTAATGGACCCAGCAGTAACATATTACAATATTTCTTAAGCATGAGACTGAATTAAGACAACAATGCCCACAACTGTCTCGTACACGTTAAAAAAACAAGAATTTTAGCTTTTCAAACGGACAGTTTGACAAGTTTCACAGGGTTCCCCCAGTTCTGGCAGAATAAATTTCCATGACTTTTCCAAAACCTTTCCAGTACCACAAGAAAATTTTCCAAAATCCACAAGTTTGCTTTGATTTGATGATCATGCAGTTTCAGATAGTAATTGTCCTGCCCGTGTGCCGCACCCCCTCGTTAACCTCGTGTGGAATCCCCGTGTGATCAGCTGTTTCTGGTTGTTGTCATTAGTCCTCTGTATTTAGCCCACATTTCAGTTTGTTTCCCCAGTCCAGTCATTGTAATATCACTATGTGTTTTCTTGCCTGCCCTTTTTATTAAACCCCGTGTTCCCCGATTTCCTGACTGCCGCTCCTCTGTCTCCGCTCTGCGTCCCGCATACGGCACGACAGCAATACTACAATTTTCGGTACAATAATAGCCAGTCTACTTACCTAATAAACACAGATGGTGGACAACTTTCGCCAATGTGCAAATAGCGTTCAATTATTAAGAAAATTAATCCCAATATTAAAATTATACGTGCCTTATGATTGGTAGAGGCAAACGGAGTCAAAAATGGGAAACTGATCAATAAAATTCAAATACGTGCAAAAAAATAAAACCATAAAAACTGGAATAACGAGCAAAAAAGCAGCGATCTCAAATACACGAAATCTGCGCAGAAATGGATGTTTACCAAGGTAGTTAACTATTGACTTCCACTCGTACATTTCTGTTAGCGCGTTGTGGAACGAAGCGGGAAAAAAATGAACAAGGCTAGTTTCCAAAACTTTTCCATAACTTTTCCTCTCTATCCAATAATTCCAAAACTTATCCAGGACCTGGAAAAATTATTTTAAAATTCCAAAACTTTTCCATGGTTTTCCATGACCGCAGGTACCCTGGTTTCACTTTATAAGACAATGAAGAACTTTTTTTTCGCTAGGGAGAAGACGACTTCAGAACGATAAAATGCCAACAGAATCACACCACAGTCACCACAGGACTTACCAAACCCTTTCATACCAGTGACACTTATTTACATTAATAGCTTCAGTGTCATTTCCACTCAGCGACCCTCTTTTTATTGACTGACGTCCATTAGTCAGAGAAAGCCCTTGATGACAAAAAGCATTCAAACACATATGAACGCTATGGGGACCTTGGCCTCCATTCAGTTCACTCACCTCTCTGGATGAGCTGCAGATGATAGGTAAAGCTGATCTATTCACAGTGCATGAGAAAGTCAAGCAAGACAGGGTGTGGTGGCTTGGCTGACACCATGGTCAGAGAGCGCAGCCTGGTACCGCATCAGCACAGAGACACCCACCTGGATCAGGCACGCCGCCAGCCGCATGACGAGGAAGCGCCTCCTCTCCAGCGCGGCTCGCCAGCGGAGCTGTAAGGCCACAATCCGCCGCAGCACCTCCTGGTGCAGCAAGTCCTGCAGCCGCTGGCGCTCTGCCTCCCGCAGGAATACCTGGGGGGTGGCAAGGGGACGGCATCACATATGAGGCGGGGACGGCCCTCCCCTTGGCCAGTCACGCCCCAGCCACCGGCCTGGAATGCCCAGTGTAGGCCGCTGATGAGAGCCTGGGGGGGTCAGTGACAGAGGCACACTCTCAACGCACGGTGGGTGCGTGGGTGAGTGGCACCGTTGTTTTGGACACATAGCAGGCTGAAACTACTGCGCATCTATTTTTAGCAGACATTAATAAGAGAGGGAACATTGCCCCCCCCCCAGCCCGTGGACAGAGCTGCCTGATTCCCAGGTATTGGGCTCAGATCCCGCCTCAGATAGCAGTGTGTGGGACTGCCATCTTACACAGGTATCCTCCCGCAGGCTAAAGGCTATGCTCATGGGGAATATGAAGTCTTGGAGTGTCATTGGCATGATCCTGTGTGTGTGTGTGTATGAGCGAACGTGTCCCTGAACTGGGGTCCCCATCAGGGTGTCCTCTCTGATGAGCAGCACTTCCTGGAATAGGCCGTGAATCACCCCAACTTTTATGTGTCATTATGGTGTAATGATCAATACAGAAATGTACATGGCTGAAAATGAAGCATAATATGTATGCATAAAGTTAAAATAACTGTTTATATTGAACTTCCCATTTCATTTAATTTCCATCCATCCATCCATTATCTACCGCTTTTCTGGGTCGAGTCGTGGGGGCAGCAGTTTAAGCAGGGAAACCCAGACTTCCCTCTCCCCGGCCACTTCATCCAGCTCCTCTGGGTGAATTCTGAGGCGTTCCCAGGCCAGCCGAGAGACATAGTCTCTCCAACGTGTCCTGGGTTTTCCCCGGGGCCTCCTCCCAGTGGGACATGCACGGAACACCTCACCAGGGAGGCATCCAGATGGCATCCTGACCAGATGCCCGAGCCACCTCATCTGGCTCCTCTCAATGCAGAGGAGCAGCGGCTCTACTCTGAGTCTCTCCCGAATGACTGAGCTTCTCACTCTAAAGGAGAGCCCAGCCACCCTGTGGAGGAAACCCATTTTGGCCGCTTGTATCCCCGACCGCGTTCTTTCGGTCACTACCCACAGCTCATGACCACAGGTGAGGGTAGGAACGTAGATCGACTGTTAAATCGAGTGCTTTGCCTTTTGGCTCAGCTCCTTCTTCACCATGACAGACCGATGCAGCGCCCGCATCACTGCTGATGCTGTCGATCTCTCGCTCCATCCTTCCCTCACTCGTGAAGAAGATGCCGAGATACTTAAACTACTCCACTTGGGGAAGGACCCCCTCCCTGACCTGGAGAGAGCACTCCACCCGACTGAGGACCATGGTCTTGGATTTGGAGGTGCTGATTTTCATCCCAGCCGCTTCACACTCGGCTGCGAACTGCTCCAGTGAGAGCCGAAGGTCACGATCTGATGAGGCCAACAAAACCACATCCTCTGCAAAAAGCAGAGACTTAATCCTGAGGTCACCAACCCGGACACCCTCAACGCCCTGGCTGCGCCTAGAAATTCTGTCCATAAAAGTTATGAACAGGATCGGTGACAAAGGCGGAGTCCAACCCTCACCGCAAACGAGTCCGACTGCCGACAATGTGGACCAAGCTCTGACCCCGGTTGTACAGGGACCGAACAGCCCTTATAAGGCAGCCCGGCACCCCATACTCCTGGAGCACTTCCACACAGGACTCCCTGAGGGACGTGGTTGAATGCCTTCTCCAAGTCCACAAAACACATGTAGACTGGTTGGGCAAACTCCCATGAACCCTTCAAGACCCTGCTGAGAGTAGAGCTGGTCCACTGTTCCACAGTCAGGGTGAAAACCACGCCGCTCCTCCTGAATTCAAGGTTCGACAATCCAAGGGACCCTCCTCTCTAGCACCCCTGAATAGACCTTACCAGGGAGGCTGAGGAGTGTGATCCCCCTATAGTTGGAACACACCCTCCGGTCCCC
>JAODJU010000007.1:920046-941296 GCA_026776725.1 Gnathonemus echidnorhynchus
CAGGCAACTTAGCTCCTGGGATCATTGGAACACGCAAACCCCTCCACCACGATAAGGTGTCGGCTCCAGGAGAGGCCAAATAGAACTTATTTTGGCGAAATTTTCAACTCCTTTTCATAAATATTGCAATATATTTTTCACAAAAAATTCAAATATCACAATGTGATTGTTTTGCAGTGTCATCCAGCCCTATCTGGAGTGGCAATAAATGAATGGAGTAGACTATAAGCCAAAGAAGTGTTGTTAAAATAATTAAAAATAAATTGCCATTCACCGTTACTGCCTAAGGCACTGGCTATTGAATGTTATTGTATGCTGCTTGAGCTACAGTACCTCTATAGTTTATAATCATTTTATACGGAAAGTTAAATATACTGGGGCGGCACGGTGGTGCAGTGGTTAGCACTGTTGCCTCACAGCAAGAAGGTCCTGGGTTCGATCTGGGTGCCTTTCTGTGTGGAGTTTGCATGTTCTCCCAGTGCATGCGTGGGTTTCCTCCGGGTGCTCCGGCTTCCTCCCACAGTCCAAAGACATGCAGATTAGGTCAACTGGCTACTCTAAATTGCCCATGTGTGTGGCTGTTTGTCTGTGTTGGCCCTGTGGTGGATTGGCGACCTGCCCAGGGTGTACCCCGCCTCTCACCTGAAGGCGCTGGGATTGGCTCCAGCTTCGTTGCGACCCAGATGGATTAAGCGGTATAGATAATGGATGGATGGATAGATATACTGATCCATACACAATATTCTGTATCTATGCCTCCGTGTGTGCGGGGGGGGGGGGGGATTACTGAAATATTATTCAAATAATGTCTGGGGAAATGAGTAATTCGGCCTCTAATTCCCATTTGTACTGGAGGCTGAACGTTTCTGCAAGACGGGAAGTCACAGAAAGCCAGCCTCACTGAGCAGAAGTATCTAACATCCTGCCCAATTGCAGGGGAGGGGAGGATAATTTCAGTGCCGAGGCAGTACAGACATTAAGGTAATGAACTGGGGCAGTGCTGAGGCACTACAGACATTAAGATAATGAACTGAGGCAGTGCTGAGTCATTACAGACATTAAGGTAACGAACTGGGGCAGTGCTGAGGGACTACAGACATTAAGATAATGAACTGAGGCAGTGCTAAGGCACTACAGACATTAAGGTACTAAACAGAGCCAGAGCACCCCGCAGAGGGGGCAGTGCTGTGAAGCCCAGGAGACCAGGCCTGACCTGGAAGGAGTACTTGATGCTGTATCCTGAGCGGCGGATGCGCACAGTCTCCAGCATGCCAGTGTAGCGGAGCTGTCTGAGCACCAGGACGTCACTGAAGCGGAGGGGCAGCTGTGGAGGGAGAAAGGCGACTGTGAGCAATTCCGGCGGCCGCGCAGACTCAGCCTTCACATGTATTTTCTGTCATGAAACATCTTGGCGTTCATGCTAACTTACATACAAATCATATCATCATAGCTTCTCTTGTATTAGGGGCACAGAACAAACTAGCAGCTATTAGTTATGCAAGTAAATATTTAACGGGCTGATCTGTCAGCTATAAAATGTTATCATTAATCTTCGGGGATTTTAGAAATGCTCCTTGTTTGCTTCCTTGACACAGACAGAAAAGCAGGCAATCATCAGGCAGGCGAAAGGCAGAAGGCGAAAGGTCTGGAACCCCAGTGGGGTCTCACAGATCCCCTGTGCTATACCTTTTCTGCATTGGAGCGGATGCATTTCACAAAGTAGGGCTCAGACTGGCCCAGCGTTTCCATCAGCTTGTTCAGAGAGGCCTGCAACACAGGGAGGGGTTTCACTGGACATATTCATGTCAGGGGGCGGGGTGAGGGGCTTGGGCCCAGTGGTCAGATGGTTTCCTTTTCATGTGTGAATATTATTGTGAAGAGCCCAGGGCTTGTTGCCTGACCTCCCCCGCGGCCTCCTGCCCTCTGCCTCCGAGGTTAATCCCTTGACCTTCCCAGCCACCTCCCGCCCTCTGCCTCCGAGGTGCGTCCCCTGACCTCCCCCACTGCCTCCTGCCCTCTGCCTCCGAGGTTCGTCCCTGAACTCCCCGGCCACCTCCTGCCCTCTGCCTCCGAGGTTCGTCCCCTGACCTCCCCCACCGCCTCCCACCCTCTGCCTCCGAGGTTAAGGAAGTTCTGATGAGAAAAATTCTAAACTTTGCTGGGTTTTAAAAACAAGATGTAGTTAGAGATCCAACACCAACAACAACATGGCAGTGGATGTGACAGGCTTGAAAGCACGGCCTGTTCTGTGTGAACACTGAGGTCAGGCCTGCAGAGGTCTGCACACGAGCCACTCAGAGGGTGGACCCGGAGCAGGACGGTGGGGGGGGGGGGAGAGAGACATGGACCTGGAACTGAGCACTGATGCTGGGGGGTTTCTTCTTCTTGTGGAGGTGGAGCAGGGACTTGGTGATGCGGTCCTGCAGCGTCAGGCCACTCAGGTACTTCAGGGACTTGATGTCCAGGAGGTGCTGGGGGGGGGGTCACAGTGAGTCAGGGGCGGACAGACAGCTCATCAGTGTGGCTTTCCTTACGGCACTACTCAGAGACAGCCTCACCTTCGGAAGGCAGGGCTTCATCTTGTAGTTCCTGTTCCGCCTATTTGAAAAAACACAATGTTAAGTTTTTGGAAGGTAAATGGAAGGAAATTATTTTGAGTTCACTTTGTGAGGCTGTGGGGGTGCCTTTATTCTGAAAAGAGGGAAATCCTTATTCTTATTCAAAAAAAAAAGTCACTCAACTTTTGATGGGTGACTAGATGCATGAAGAATGGAAGAATGTAGTTTATATGGGGGCCAGATGTGGGTATTCGGGGTGCTATAAGAGCTAACGTCATACAGCAAAGAGAGCAGAGCCGACAGACATTCCCAGAATGCCATGCACTCACATGAGGATGCCATGGGCTCTCTCCAGCAGCTTGCTGCTAGTGGAGTTGACGAAGATGCCATCATCTTCCAGCAGAGAACCCGAGGAGGACAGCCGGCTTTGCCTGCTGGGCCGGCCATTCCATCTCACACTCAAAGTGTCCCTGACGTGCAACAAGGGCAGACACCTGTCCTCAGTCCACATCTACATACATACATAGATACATATAAATACTGTACATACATACACATATACAGACAACCAGACATACATACATATACACAGACAGACAGACAGAGTGACTGACAGACAGACACATACATACCTACATACATCCATCCATCTACCCTGAGGCTCTGTCCAGGGCAGTTATACAATTGAGGAACAGCTACAGAAGCTAATACATAGATTGTATCTTCAAGTGAAACCTGTTCATCAAGCTTCCGCACAGCGGCCGGCTTCCACATAACGGCCAGCTTCCACAGCTTCCACACAGCGGCCGGCTTCCACAGCTTCCACACAGCGGCCGGCTTCCACACAGCGGCCGGCTTCCACACAGCGGCCGGCTTCCACACAGCGGCCGGCTTCCATGGCTTCCACACAGCGGCCGGCTTCCATGGCTTCCACACAGCGGCCGGCTTCCATGGCTTCCACACAGTGGCCAGCTTCCACACAGCGGCCGGCTTCCACGGCTTCCACCCAACGGCCAGCTTCCGCACAGCGGCTGGCTTCCACACAGCGGCCGTCTTCCAAAGCTTCTGCATGGCAGCCCACTTCCACGGCTTCCTCACGCCGGCTGACTTCCGCACATAAGAAGAGCCCGTTTCCGTAAAGTGGACGTCACAATACCTGGTGATTTAAAGACCTAGGAAAAGGACTGCAGATACGCTCACTTCCCTAATGTTACAGTGGCACAGGATCATTCAGAGTTCATAAATTTCAGGGCCCAGGTTAAGTTCCGGAAGAGCTTGATCTCTACCTGGCCCCACAAACCGGGGGGGTGGGGCGGCATAGACCCAACAGAGCTCCACCAACAGAAGTCCCTCTTGCAGAAACAGGCAACCTTCAGGTCAGTGTCAGTGCTGACCAGAGACAAATGTGACCAAACAGCTATTCCTAACATAGCCTAACGATGCTTTTGCCCTCAATCCCGCTCTACTCGCCCTATGGAGTCAGGCCCAAGCTTCCTCATGCACAAACACTTAGATTAAGCCTTGCTGGCCGCAGCCGACGGCGGGAGGAAATGCACAGGACTGGAAACACCGCCACTAGATTTCTGGTGGGAACACGAGACACGATAAAGCCCCAGGCGCCCCCACCACTGCGCTCACCCCCCTGAACTGACATTCTGAGCTGCCAATGGAAAATCCCACAAGTAAAAACAAGTGCCAGCCACAGCATAAGCCAGCAGTTCAATTTCAGAAGGACTCTACTCAGATTCTACTCCGGGATTTATTGGGGTTTTTTTTCCCCTCTGCTGGTGCTAATGTTACAAGTTGAGGCGTTTTAAATACATTTTTCTAATAGTGGTGGGGGAGGAGCGGCAGGAACGATCCTCTTGCTGCTTCACAGCACTGACGCAGACCTCTGCCTCGCTGCTCCCTGGTGAGTGATCGCTCCGTTTCTGAGTCGGCAGGGAACCAGGAGACCAAGCCAATCTCATTATCCTTCATTCAAAAGTTCAGATTTTGTTCCCCTTCTGTTCTGTTGTTTTCCATATCATGCACAAATTCTGCTACCCATCCATCAAAATTAAATATTAATCCCGCTCGCTCTTCATTGTCACATCAGTCCAGGGCAGCACGTTCAAATCACACATTTACACACAGAAAACATTATTTATTGATCTCATGGTGAACCTCCAGGTTCGTTTCAAACAGCTAACAATCTCAATACTGACAAATTCCATGAAAAGCAGCCCCAGGGACAGGGGCAGACCTGTAGCTCCTTGAGTGAACATACGTGAGGCACCAGGTTGACCGAGAGGTGTCAGCAGGTCTAATGTTAGGGGTCTGATTCTCGGGGTGCTGCTGGGTAAAGCCTTTCATGCCGTAGGAATGACCGACGGTCCCTGCAGTAACGGGATATTCATCAGCCGCCCCACTGTCTTTATGGGCGCATAACAGTGGCCTTAGATCATGCACAGGAAGCAGGCGGTAACACCCCCACCCCCCCAAAAGTGAGTGAGGCTGTATATCACGCTGGGCACTTTTTTATTAATGGCCCGTGGCCGATGTGAACAAAAGCACCGCTGTATTGCCTCCCTGTGCCATTGGCCCCCAGAGCAGGCAAGGCAGTAATCTGCAAAGCGCGTACTAATTAAAGAAGTATGGGACTCCGGGAGTCATGTGTGCCGATGGGGGTCACTGCTCACCCAGCGAGGTCACAGGGGATCGGACGCAAAGTCCGGCCACCACACCCCAGGCCCATACTCAGACGTGGCATGCAGCACAAACAGATTTCTGCCTCGGTGGAAAACTAAAAGGCCCTCAACAGGATTTGGACTTCCTCGTAGATCTACAAATCACACAAACGGAGGCATTACCCAGAAGGCCCAATCACGGCACTGGGCAAACCCCCAGTCTATGTGGGGCAGACGTGAAGCAGACCAGGGATCCCCACCTTGGTGCTCTCTCACTGAGCGTGTTGGCACTCTGCAGGCTCGACAGCGGGCTTCGGGGGGTCTTCCGGGTGATGCCTGACAGCACAACAAGAGGGCACATCATAGGGTGATCGTAAACAGCCAATGGCATTAGGTGATATTCAGGGCTGTCTGGCTTTGGGTTATCACATATTGACATATATAAAGATGGTGCAGTTAGAGTGAATTAGTTTTCCTTTCCTTGTTGTTATTGAGTACATGAGAAATAACGTAGAGAGGGACCGATGCAGCTTTATATAACGACGTTAAATAACAAAGGTTTTTTCAGTAAGAGCACAGAGCCGAACTGCTGGCTGTCAGGGACCGTTAAACGGTGATCTTACATCTGAAGTTAGTACAGGACGCCAAATGAACTTGCAGCCATGAGGATAGCGATGTACATTGTGGAGGGTTAGACTGATGCAGTCTCACAGCATCTGTAAACTGCTAAGATTCTTGACACTTTTTGAAAGGGTTACAAAAAAAAAGCACTGCCACACACATACATGATCGCCCTGGACATTAAAGTAAACAAGCTGAACCATAATCCATGAACTGTGGCTGCTGTATTTTAGGGGGGTGACTGAAACAGGAGATCATTGTGAAGAATGGCATTACAATCCAGGCCCACTGAATCCACTTCCTCAACATCGATCTTCCGCCCCTTTTACCCTCATCACAGTTTGGGTGGGGCTATTCTGAGTGGCATAGGACCCAAAGCTAGGAGAGACCCTGGGTAGGACTCCAGTCCAGCTCCTCTCCTCCTCAATACAATAGTTTCCGTCTACAGTGAGCATACAGTATGGCTATAAAGAGCCATTTACTATAGTGTGACTGTAACAGAGCCATTATACTACAACACGACTGTAACAGAGCCATTTTACTACAATACAACTGTAACAGAGCCATTTTACTGCAGTACCACTGTAACAGAGCCATTTTACAGCAGTACTACTGTGACAGAGCCATTTTATTCCGGAATAATGATACATCAAAGATGTTCAAGTTAAAATGAATCCTTCAAAGGGCATCTTCAGCTTGTAGATTTCACGTGAGTCATTTTAACTGAATACAAGTAATCCTTTGTGCATCTGCTGTGTGTCTTTGGTTCTTTGTAGTAACAACAAACACATAGTACTGCTGCAGTAGGCTGTTAACACTGATAACAAAAATGCTCATTGTAGAAATACCCCTTCCAAAGAGACACTGATTAAAGCGATGTCAGGACCGTTTGGAAAGAGACATACGGTCCACAGAGAGTCCTCCCCCCCCTCCCCCCCGTGGGGTCAAGCCTCCACCCACCCAGATGTGACACAGCTGTGAGACTTGATGGCAGACAATCACTAACTCCAGAGGTCATGCACAGGACTGCAGACGAGGCCAGTGCGTCATCACATGCGACCAGTGGCATGCAGCATGGCCCGACATGCGATGAGTGGGATTAGTGGGGGGGGGAATAGGTGCAGCCAGCGGGGGAGCCTGTGTGGCATGCAGGGCGGCCGCTCTCACGCAGACAGCAGTGTATCGGGGTGAGCGATGGAAGGAATGGGGGGCGTGGAAGCCGGCTACCATCCACACTAAATCACCTGTGGGAGGCCCGGATTGATTGGGGGCGGGGGTGTAACAAATTGGGATTCCTGGGATCAATGTGGGGTATCAGAGGTGTTTTGCAAAAACACAGCCAATTCAGCGCAAAGTGCCCATGGAAGGAGCTTGTCACTCAGACGCGAGCCGCCCAGCTTTAAAGGACGTTTACATGGCCGGCGGCCCTGTGGCTTCTGGCCAGACAATCGGCCACAAAAAAGCCAGCAGTCAGTGCCGATTCAGGGGGCGTGTTTCTCATCTGGAGCCTGGAGAATGTGGGGCGGGGGGAGTGTGTGCTGGGCCTGGGAGCGGGAGCGGGAGCGGGAGCGGGGGGGATGCAGTCAGTCGGAGCCCTCGCCCTTTTGCCCGGGTGCGTGCAGGGAGCAGTGAGGGATTGTGGGATTTCAGCCTTACTGTACTTCTCCTCTTTGCACCTCTGCAGGATGGCTAAGCTCCTCTGATGCACAGGGTGCTGCAGAAAACTAAAACTATCCACACTTTTCAAAACTGCACATGGAGCAGCATCATCATGCCCTTTGGAAAGCAAAAAAAGAAATAAACAACAACAGAGAAACAAAATAAGAAAAACAAGAGAGAGAGAGAGGGGAGAGAGATTATACAGAGAGAAACGACAGAGCATTCTATAAGGGAAATGTGTGCAAGACATACAGGAAACAGTTATGTTCACCTATTACACTGCCGGCCTGCCTTAAAACTTCCCATTCATTACAGTTCACTTGACATCATGCCTGATCGATTGTGCTCCGATTTCACCAGACAGTCTGTCTTGCCTCTGCCCATTCGTCTGACACACCTGCTCTTTTTGGCCAAGTGATGCATCACAGCAGGATAGTTTTCACATTTTAAAAAATGCCTCACATGTGAATATGAGTGCATCTGTGACACGTGCCATTCTGGACAATGCAAACATGTGCTTTTAAAATATACTAAAATTCCAGCAATGACCTTTGGACGGCTGGAGACAGAGGGATGTTTCGCATCGCTGCAGCTACATTCACTGGCCCGGACGCTGTGGCTCAGAGGGCAGACGAGAGGCCACTTGGTCCGAAATGGCCGAAACGGCCCGATGCTTTGGGGAGCTCAAGGAAACGAGACAACATGCGGCTACAAAGGCAACAATAGAAGCCGCCGTCTGCTGGGGGGGGGGGGGGGCTTGGCCGCAGAAGTTCTGCAGGGTTTTGAGGCAGGCAAGTGGAGTCAACGGAGAGGCCGGCCTCGACAGCTGCAGAGGCTGGGTACACACATACAAGCTCGTGCACACGCACGCGCATAGACAACACACTCTGGGACGCTTTGGACAGCTCATGTCAAAGCGTGAAGTGAATCACATCCAAGGAAAGAACAATCTGATCGGAGGCAGAATTAGGCAAACTGGTATTGAATGGTGGCAAACTGGTATTGTATGGTGGGAATAATCCTTCCACTGGTTTTGGACAGGACATTTTCTCCTGAATGTGTCCCGTATATAAACTTCCATGTGTATAAAAATGCCCTCTATTTGTCTGTGATGCTCTGCTTGTATCAATCACTGGCATGGTGGCGCGGTGGTTTAGGAACCACATATAAAAAAGCAGCATTGAATAGAGCATTTTGCTGTAATATTAAGACAGTAAGTACAAGACAAGTAAGTAAGTTTAATGAAATACAAGTACAGAGTATCATCAGGCAGCATGTCGGCCTGTGAAAAGTGGGCAAAAGGTGTGGATCTGCAGGGAGAAAAACAAATGATATTCTCTTTGTTCACAGTCAGGCACCAAAAGCGACAGAGAGCATGCTGAGAGAGGGCCTGGACGGTGGCTCGCTCCACGGCGCAATCATGCACATGGACAGCACATGGTGCTGCCCTGAAACCTCTCTGTGTAGCAGCATGCCAGCCTTTCCGGAAGGACGTAGCTGTGAAGAGCCTGCAGGCCGGGACACGGCCCCAGGACAGGGTGCCGGAGCAGATTAAACAACGCAGAACTCGGAAGTCAGGCTTAAGCAATGCTGTACGCAGTCAAAAAAGTATGATTTAAGTTTGAGTTTCGCTGGCTGCTCAGTAACAAAGCCCCCTCTCCCTAAGGGTGTGTGGGCCCTGATGTCAAAGCGCTGAACGCTCGCCAACACTCACCAGCCTTCTTCCCCGTGAACCTGCGTCCCGCCTCCCTGAAGGCCACCACGGCACGGAAGTAGGCCCGCAGCACGGCCCAGCGGAACGTGGCCACTGGGTCGATACCCATGAGGCCGCAGATGAAGGCATTTCTGCTGCTCTTCAGCAGGGCTACAATGTCAGGCCGCATGTGGTCTGTGTTCTTCTCCCTGAAGTCCTGTGGGCAAGACAGAGTGAAGGCGTAAGGAGGGCGTGGGGGACGTAAGGAGGGTGTAAGGAGGGCGCAAGGAGGGCATAAGGAGGGCGTGGGGGACGCAAGGAGGGTGTATGGAGGGCACGGGGGACGTAAGGAGGGTGTAAGGAGGGCATAAGGAGGGCGCGGGGGACGTAAGGAGGGTGTAAGAAGGGCGCGGGGGACGTAAGGAGGGTGTAAGGAGGGCGTAAGGAAGGTGTAAGGAGGGCGTAAGGAGGGTGTAAGGAGGGCGTACGGAGGGCGCGGGGGACGTAAGGAGGGCGTAAGGAGGGCATAAGGAGGGCGTAAGGAGGGCGTGGGGGACATAAGAAGGGTGCGGGGGACGTAAGGAGGGCGTAAGGAGGGCGCGGGGGACGTAAGAAGGGTGCGGGGGACGTAAGGAGGGCATAAGGAGGGCGTGGGGGACGTAAGGGGGATGTAAGGGGGGCCGTGAATCTCTAAATACATATATTAAAGAATCTTTAAATCACAGTTATGCTTCAGTCCACAGAACTGCAATCATAATCAAAGGATTACAGTAAATGCCACTAAGTACATTTTGCCCAACCCTGTTTTTTTAAATAATTTTTGGATAATTTGCTTATTGGAACATGGCAGCAATGTGGAAAAAAGCAAAAGAGGTGAGTAATAACTGAGGAATTAACAGGCTATTAAAGTAAATGATGTGGTATTTCTGAAACTGAGGAGAGACAAAATACAGCAGTGGCACGCGAACACGAGAGTGAAAGAAAGCAGAAGACGGGCCAGCAGATAACCAGGCCTCCATGTGGCCTGTAGGGGGCGCCAAAGCTTCCCTCCACTCCGCTTGGGGGTGTCACGGACGACCTACACGCACCTTCACGCCATATTTGACCTTCCCAGCGTAGTGTCTGATGATGAACGCGGGCTCCATGACAGCCGGGAACTCTATGTAGCTGTTGCCCTCATGCTGCCTCTTGAATTTGTCCAGCAAGGTCTGATTGGTGGCCTGGGGGAAGCTGTGGCAGAAATGGTGGGGGGGGGGGGGTCAGGCAGGTATTAGGTTACAGACCCACTGTGGTCATTACTCATGAGGAGAGCTGTACAAGAACCCAGTGGTGTGTTTACGATGTCTGACGCCATACTTCTCATTCTCCCCGCTCTATGCCGGAATGCCGGCACACGTCACCGGACCTGGGAACTGACTAGCTTCCTATTCCGCTTCTAAGGCCGTGTGCCAGAATTACAGAGCAATTAATAAGCCAATAGATCACCTTTTATGTGAATAAATACATGTCACTAAAGCACACAGAGCCTTTCTGACCTTTTTCTTTGTGCAATCAGCCCACCCTTGAATCCAACAGTTTATTGGATCCAGATGCGTTTTGAAAGCCCCAAAACTTACCCTTCATGTGAAACTTTAACACCCAAAAAAAGGCCAGGCTTTAAAAGTCTATAAGAGCACTCTTCAAAATGCATGTCTTTACCAACCTGAGCTCAGCTGTGCTCAAATCTATTTGCATTTTGTCTAGTAAAAAAACATTAACAAGGGAGCCATTTAATTGTTAGGTGTTTGGGAAATATTTAAAATCTCCATGGAAGGACGTTCTCTTTTGGTGAACAGCCTGTTAAAGGACACGTTTGTCATTAAAAATGTCAATCTGTCATATAGTCAGAGAGTAAGCTGAGGCAGCCACGTTCATTCCTGCCTCAAGGGGGCCCCAGGTTAGCCAAGGTCCACCCTTATCAGCACAAAGGGCTTTTAATTACCATGACATCATGGATCAGTAAAAAAACAGGTCATCACTTTGGCGAGGTGGAGTCAGACACAGGACTGTTACTCGGAGCATAAAGGGGAGTCTGAGCCAGAGTAACCATATATGACTGGCAGAATGTGCACATGCTATTTGTACTGCAGTCACGTTTTAGCATTGGGCAGCCGGCTGACTGGCATGATCAGGGTGGGCAGACGTGGAGGGAAGCTTCTGAACACTCACTTGCTCTCTTCATCCAGCAGGTGGAACAAAGCTGTGGGCTTCTTGCTGATCAGGTTGATGCAGCCCGTGTTGTCGATGTAGTCGATGTGGTGCCATGCGATGCCCTCAGACCTGTACTCCTCCTGCAGGGGACGGAGAGGACAACACCTGTCTGCAGCGACGCCCATGTGCCCGCGTCTCCCGTGCCCTTTCCGCTGTTAAAGGCTGCCCTGAGCCATGGCCCGGCGCTGGGGGAGACAGCCACTGTGGGTGGTGAAAGCCTCCTAAGGATGCCCTCTATGGTCCAGGCGAAAGTCCACCGGATCCTAGGGCCCATTAGCGTGTGACATCACAGCCCACTGCTGAGGGTCGCCTACTTCCCCAAGCGCCATGTGTTGCTGGATTCATACCAAAATAACATCTGAGCAGCAAAATGCTGCCAAGTGTGAAACAATCCACTCTCCTTCCAGTGGGTATTTTACCCTTTTATTTAAAGGTGGGGGGTGTAGAGAACACAATCCTCTAACATACCAGTGAGATGATTTCCCCCTTTCCTCCTCCTTTCAACAGAAGTAAAAATCCATCTGGAACAACTAGATAATGTTACTATTTTTTAAATGATTTTTTATCTCACTTCCCCCACACAGATTAGTATGGAAGCCTCACTGGTACACACAAATCCTAGCAGAACCTAATAAGGTATCCATGTCAGTCCCACCCGGGGAATGGAATGAAAACAGTAATCAGTGAAGGCGGCCTGCCTGCGTCCCACTGCCGACCGGGGTGCCATGACAGCCCGCTTACAAATGGGCTCTAAAAATACCCGAAGCTGGCACCCAGGCCAGGGAAACGCCTTTTGCTACAGGCACAAAGCAGGGGCTCCGCCTTTAGCCAACATGCCACACTCTGGGGGCCTCGGACACTGCTGGCTTTCCACACTGCAGGCGGGATGTGAGAGGGCACACTGCAGGTGGGATGTGAGGTGGCTTGGGCTATAGGTGGGATGTGAGAGGACGCACGCCACACGCGGGATGTGAGACAGCTTGCGCTGTAGGTGGGATGTGAGAGGGCGCGCATTACACGCGGGATGGGAGTGGGCGCCACACGTTGGCTCTCCACACTGCATGTGAGAGGGTGTGCAGTGCACGTGGGATGTGAGAGAGCGCCACATGCGGGATGAGAGACGGTACCATAGGATGTGAATCTTGCTGGAGGCCAATTGCTGGGAAAAACCCACCATAGCACTTGTGACAGTCCATCTGGCCGAAAACTGAAAAGCAACCGGGGTAACATGGAAGGAGATGCACACGAGATCCAGAAGGATGCCTCTAGGGCTCGCTAGCCCAACAATATCAGCAGAACCAAAGAAATATTAGGGACGCCTGCTCTTTCCTCAAAAGACACACCCATAATCGATCTGATAAATTCAGGGTCCATCAGTACAGATGCTGAGAAATGAGGAGACAGGCTAGAGGGGGTTCTAAGGCCTAACATAATGCAGTCATGGTCTGTGTATGTAAAGGAGAACAAACACAAAAAATATTTCTGTGTGCGAAGCGACGATAGGCGGCAGGCATGTTGAGCAAGCGTGTTAAGAACCGCAGTGCTGCCGGGCTTCCAAAGCTCAGCGGTATCCTGTGTGGATCTGGAACGATGCAACACCCAGACGACATGCAGCCAAGTCAAGACGGCTGCGGGAAAAGCGTGGGGCGGCTTCCCCGAGGAGGCCGAGGAAATACGGCTGTGCTCAGGGTGTCTGTGGGCCAGCATGACACATACTTTCCTGTGTTCAAACGGATCACTGGCCACGAGAGGTCTGATCTTTGTTCCTTCATTTGGAAAGCTCGTAGGGAAAGCGCAGAAAGTACGCTCCATGCTAACCCTCGAGCAGAGCCCAAGTTATGATGAGGTTAAGGCCGCTGTGTTTCGGGCCGCTGTGTTACGGGTGTATGAGCTTGTTCTTGAAGTCCAGTGGCAGTGCTTTTGCAAACACTGCAAAACTGCCACCCAAACCTTTGCGGATTTGCTCATGAGAAAAATGCTCTTTTTGATAAATGGTGTGCTGCCAGTAAATTGCACACTTTTGAACAACCAAAGGCCTGCCCCCCCCCCCCACACTCAGTGTACACTGAGGTAACAGGGTGCTGTAGGAAGTCACATGTTCTGGAATCACATTTATTTCTATTAAGTGTAAAACAGAAGACTGGGATTGTTCCCATGCTAAAGTTTCCCGGCATAATTCAGTACTTCAGAAAGTAGTGTTGTGGTGACGGGATGCACTGCAGCCATGAGCCACTCAGGTAGGATATGCAGGTGTACAGGGAGCCGGCTGGGTGGCTGGAACTAAACACAGAAAATGCCAATGCATGCTAATTAACGCCAAGTAACACTAATGCTAAAGGGAGAGAGCTTGTACTGGTCTGAAATGTGACATATACTGCTGAGTACTGCGCCCAGCTTTATAGTGATAGGGATTCACTGCTGCATATAATATCAATAAAACCAAAACACCGGAAACGGAGCCGGCGGGACCGGCAGTGACGCCGGGCATCTCATCGGCAAGCAGCGCACCTCTGCTTCAGAAAGCAGCCATCTGGCTCAGGGCACAAATGAACTTCAGTAACCGGCTGAAAGCAAATGAAAGAATTTACAGCAATACCGTAGATGGCTGGGCAGAGCGTGGGGGTGTAACCACGAAAGGAAAGCCAGTGTGCAAAGAGGCCGGGCTGCATTTATGAGCGGGGGGCAGCACACAGGGCAGGGATGTGGGCCGGCAAGGGGCCCCCGCCCACTGACACTGGCTCGCGGGCCCCCGCCCACTGACACCGGCTCACGGGGCCCCGCCCACTGACACCGGCACACTGCCTGGGATGGACACAGTCCCACTGCAGAACTGCACAGCACAGTAAAAAAAAAAAAAAAAAAAAACCAAAAAACAACCCCCCCCGGGAGGCTGTAGCCTGGGGGACGTCTGATAAATGTCAGATTTCTCCCCGATGCTGACATAATAAAACCCACGCATCGTAATTCTGCAATAATTCGGCAAAATCCCATTGGCCATTACACAACTCCCATGATGCATTTAATTTGAGTTCTCAGTAATCCACCTCAAATAGGACAAGCCAAGCTTATGGTATCGTGATGATCTGTGCCATTGCTGAAACATTACCATCATGCTGTGAAAGAATGGAGCGAGCTTCCAGTGGCAGAAGTGCTTCTCCCTGCCAATGGAAACTGCCCACACAGATCAGTATTACTTAATTACGGCATCACACCTTAGAAGTAACCGAAACAGACACTGTCCTAAGGGAGTGAAAGGTCGCTTATTTCCATTAAGAGTGGGAGCGGCAAATACTCTCACACAAAAAAAAAAAGGTACTCATTCGGATGACTGTGCCATCCCGGAGCCTGTGCAGGAAGAGGATCTTACAAGGGAGCACTGCTGGGTTCCTGAGAGGAAGCTCTCAGCTCCAGGACGGTGACCAAAAGGCGAAAAGACGCAAGGCACTTAATAAATGGACGTGTCCATAACTGCCAGGCTAGGATCATCAGACACGCGAGATGACATTCACTCCGCCGATCTGCGGCTGGCTTGCTGACCGAGCCACAGTGCCTCTCCCCCTATCTGCAGGAGGAGGGCTCCCGTATATCAGGATGACTGGACAAGATGGTAATGAAATCAAATGGAAAATAAACGGTGTAGGTGTGCTGACAGCTGCTGACTGTAAATCACGCTCCTATGAGGACAGTCCTTAAGGGTACAGCCTGTGCGGCACAGGGGAGATCCCGACACGGAGAGTCTGCTGCGGGGGAGGGAGGCGACAGCGGCACGCAGCCCGGCCTTCACAGCTGCGATGAAACAGCCCTTCCCTTCCCCACACTGTCACTCGGCATGGCAACACAGAGCTTCAAATGTCCAGTGCTGCATTTTCCACAGACACTATCTTTCAGGATAACTGGACCAGAGTGCTTCCCAAGAGCAAAGCAAACGCCCTCCAGACAGAACACCCCCATCTTCAAGAGATCTCTGGCAAAAGCCACGATGATGATGATAATTTCAGATGGCTGCCTTTGTAGGTGGATTAGGTCATCACAAAGCCTGCTGCTACAGAACTGTACTTCATGGCTGCTATGTCAGTCTCCACAGTTCTCTGAATTCTTAAGGAGCACAGAAGAGCTGTTTCCTAGTGAAACTACTTTATCAAGCCAGTGCACAGTCTGCAGATCTGGAATGACAAGGTCACACACCATGCAGCTGCCCTTTGTGCTATGTTCATTTTTAATCCCAGCGTAAGCCTGTAAGATTCTCCCCGAATGTGTCACAGAGCCAATAATGGCACTGCAGCTTGAGGGTCAAGACAGAAATGGATTCTCCAGACGTCTCAATTCTCATCAAATCTAATAATTCCAGAAATTTAAATCAAGACCCTCATACTGCAGCCACAGGTCTCCAGCTGACACAGGGGGACGTCCTGCCCCTGGCCCCCAGGGCGGAGCCTGCTCCAGCCAGCCGGCAAACCCCTTCCCTCCCACCCTCTGTCTGGGATGTGTGGCACCCACTGCAGGGGTAGGCATGCATGTCATATGTGACATCATTCATGACACTGGGAAGAGGACACAACATAGTTTACCTCACAGCGCTGGGATGAGGACACAGCAGAGTTCATCACCCACATGCATTTGCTGCTTTGTTGACAAGAATTTAAAATAAATAAAACAGCTAACAACCCTTTCATTTCTGCTTCCAGCTTTTCTGAGAATGTAGCTCACCAACGGCAAGTTAACCTGATAGTGGAAGTGTCCAACTGGACATAACAGGCTGCTGTCCATGCATGCGGACACCACCAACGGTGAATGGCAAGAGCACTCGAACCGGCGGCGGATGGTGAGATCGCTCACCTGCTCCAGCTTGAAGGTGTGCTGGTTGAAGTAGTGCTGGAGTCTCTCGTTGGCAAAGTTGATGCAGAACTGCTCAAAGCTGTTGCTCTCGTAGTCTTCAAAGCCAAAAATGTCCAACACACCAATGGACAGGATCTTAGAGGGAAGGATGTAGGGAGTAAATTAGAAGAGACAGAAAAAACAGAACATCTGGAATGTGCAGGGGCTAGGAGGAAGGGTAACAGAATTGGGTAAAGATATAGCAGCGAGTACGCGCCGCTAATTCCCAGAGCAGCGAGTACGCTCCGGTAAATCCCAGAGCAGCGAGTACGCGCCGCTAATTCCCAGACCAGCGAGTACGCTCCGGTAAATCCCAGACCAGCGAGTACGCGCCGGTAAATCCCAGACCAGCGAGTACGCTCTGGTAAATCCCAGAGCAGCGAGTACACTCCGGTAAATCCCAGACCAGCGAGTACGCTCCAGTAAATCCCAGAGCAGCAAGTACGCACCGCTAATTCCCAGACCAGCGAGTACGCTCCGGTAAATCCCAGAGCAGCGAGTACGCTCCGGTAAATCCCAGAGCAGCGAGTACGCTCTGCCAATTCCCAGACCAGAGAGTCCGGTCCGCCAAATCCCAGACCAGCGAGTCCGGTCCGCTAAATCCCAGACCAGCGAGCCCGGTCCGCTAATTCCCAGAGGGCCGTAACCTCAAGTATCACAGTGCAAGTGCAGCAATGCATGCTGGAGTCCCCGGAAAGGGTTGTTACAGCCTCACCATGGGCTGTTGGCGTTAGAGCGACTGACAGCTGAATGCTTACAAACACATTTGTGTCAGAAGAGACTAGAGGCAGGTAGATGCTAAGTCACAGAGACAGCATTTCAGACATCATTCGGCTTCTGTCCGGCTGCACAGCAGGTACCTCTGCGGCCTCTGCAGTACCGTCCATATTTCAGGGCATTTGTAATGGCGCCGTGTGTCTCTCTGGAGCTGGATTCTGTGACCATGTCTGGAGGATCACATATGGTCCCTTGAGCAAGGTCCTTAACCCCAAAAACCACTTCAGGGGTGCCAGGCAAATGAATGGCTGAGCCACTGCTCTGACCCCAAGCTTCTCTCCCACCTGAATGGCCGTATATCCCATGGGAGCTTCATGGGAAACGGGAAAATCAGGGCTTCCAGTACACCTGAAATCATACTTACACAAATGGTAAATAAAAGTATCAGGGTCATGAAGAGGACAACTCCCTCGTAGTGTCCTTCTGGGGGGGCACCAGGTTCGCGCCATATGTCACACCCCTGCTCAGCCATTCGGAATACCAGAGGCATTTACTGCCCAGAAAATAAAGCACTGTTCATGTGGATTTCCCAGAATGCCCCTGCACAAATACCACATGTGGGCAAAAGGAAACGGGTAACACAGGAGAACACTACCTGGTTCTGGTGGGGGTATTGGGGCGGGGGGGTTAGAACAGACAGGTTTGTTAAAGTGAGAGGTCCACCTAGATACCCTCCCATTCTCTAAACTAGTGCTGCAGTCCAAAGCAGAAGCCTGTCTCATGAGCTCACCTTGACACTCTCCTCCAGATCCTTGTTGTTGAGCAGGGCGTGGTTGATCCGGAACACGATCCAGTCAAACAGGGCACTGTAAAGGGATTTGGCCATCGAGTCCCGTACCGTGCCAGCCTGAGAACAACAAGGGCAACATGTTACTGGAGGCCAACTGAGCCTCACGTTTTCATCTGGGCTGCCGTCTGTACTGCACCCCCTGGTGCCCATGGAGAATTCAGACGGGACAAACGGGACAGACCGGCCAGGGATCTCAGCTGTTCCTCAGAAATAATACTTAACTGATATAAAGAATGGGGAATAAAAGGAGCATTATGGACCAAGAGCTCAGTCAATAAATGATAAGAGATACGTGCCTTAAACGGAGGCAGAACCTGCTTAGGTCAGACGCCATGAAACCTGATCACCGCTGAGCTTCATGGCACTTCTGCCATTTTCTCATTATTTTGGCAAAACAGTGGCGGGCCTGAAGGGGGTGGCGGGGAAATCACAGAAATGACATCACCTTCATCCTGTCGGATCTAACGGTGCAGAAGTGCCTGAGGTCTGTCTTTTACTTGTGTATTATGGGCTGACATGACACCAATGCGCATCATGAATACACGTGAAAACAAAACAGACCAGACTCAACCAAAAGTCAGGAAAGATTCCTGTGATATATATATGCACACACATAGCTTTCAGTGCCGGTTTGAAGCCTGTCTCTCAGGATGAACATTCCGGATCAGTGGCGCATGCTTCAGGATCGCCACCAGGAGTTGAGGCCCGAGATGCTGGGAGCGGAAAGCCGATGCCAGAACACCACGGGTGAGAGACTTGGAGGAAGAAGCCCGGGGCGTTATCATGATCATGAGAATGGGTTGGGGAACTACAGCAGCCATAAATCACTGATAAGCTACTTATTAGTCAACCGGCCTGGCATACAAAACATGGCGACATGCTCCAGCAGAGAGGCATGCAGCTGGGATGCAATCTAATGGAGGAACAGCAAATACGAGTACCGCACAACTCCGAGAACAAGATAATCCTGTTCTCTAACCATAAGAGGCATTTAAATTCATTTGTTCTTTGACAAAGGATGGAAACGACTGAACAGTTTTAACATTCAACATGGTGATCTTGTTTTGGATACATTAGCAGACTGGTGAACTACAAGAAACCACAATGTAACGGAGGATGGCTAAAAGCTATTCTGGCGGATTTCTTTTTGGTATCAGGCTGTTACCAGAGTTTTACAAGGCTGAGAATGTGGCTCCATTTTGGAGGAGTAAGCTTGGCAGGCCCAGGTCAGACCTCACCAAAATGACATCATCACTAATAAGTGACTGAAAATCACAGCGAGAGGCACACAGGCGCAGTCCACTCCCATTCATTCTCCCCACAGCCTCATTTCCCCGCCTTTCCATGTTTACTGAACCCCTCCCATCACAGGAAATCAGTGTGAGTCGTTCCATGCCAGACTCTAGAATTGCATGGTGATACGGACATGCACGGCCTTTTGGTCCAGGTGGCCTATCAGGTGGGCTGCTGTATCCCCATGTGACTGGAGAAAATCACAGCCGCTGCTGCAGGGAAGATTGCTTCACAATCTGCCAGAGTGAGATTACAGCCATATATCAGTGAACGAGATTTGGAAGAAAGACCCAAAATGTACCGCAGCCCAGTCCGTGACGTCTCCATTCCAAAGCGAGCAGAGGCAGGACGCTGCCACTGCTGTTCCGCACAACCCGCCTGGTTGCATCCTCCTCCTCCGAGCCCTGGCCGACCTACGTTTAGGTTACTTATGGTAGGCAGTGTGTGTCCTGCTGATGGCCATGACTTGCCCTTCACTTTAGGCTTAGCCACTGTTACGGTAATTTGCAGTAAAAAAAGATTTCATAATATTGGAATATCGTTGTTCTGGAAAATACCGCCAAAATACCGTATTACCGCAGTATGTCTGGATGGTATAAATATTACATACCGGCCAAGTCTACTTCCCTTACTGTCTTTATGAAAAGGTCAGATTCTGATTTTTACTTTTTCTCCTCCTTAATTACTGCTTCATTCCTCTAACACACAAAGGTGCTAACATGCTAACACGCTAACACATTCGGCGTTTGTTACTAACAGGACAGGGTAAACAGCTAAGGGAGATATCAGTTCACACCATTTTTTCCCACCCGTCTCAGTAGCAAATAATCTTGTCAGAACCAGTACTTTCTCATTCCAGCTATTCACCCTATGCATCCCTGGCACAAACGACCACGGAGTGAATGGTCTGAGCAACGCGAGGCACCTACAGCTCGTGGAACAACAAGTGCTACAGACAGCTTTCCGAGAGACACAGCTGCAACTCAGGAAACATATGCAAACTGGGGTGTGTGTCCTTGTGTCATAATCCAGGATGGTCAACGGACTGTGGTGCAGCACACAGGAGTGATCCCACGTTTTAAGAGGTGTCTCTCCATTCACGGCAGGGCTCATAGGGGGTCTCTGAGGGCCGTGCAAACGTAAAGCGTGACACAGCAGTGTGGGAAGTCCTCAGCTTTCCAAAAGACCCGATTCCGACCCTACAGGTGTCGGAGGCGAAGGACGAGCAGTACCTCAGCCAGCTTGTAGGGCACGATCAGCCTCTCGCCCACTGTCACGGTCTTCCGAGTGGTCAGGGCCTCAAACAGCATCTCTTCTTTAACCTGTCAAGCAGAGACCTCGGTGAATTTATGAGAGAGGACGAACCTCAGCCGCACGCCCCAAGTTCTTCACCCTGTGCTTGGACTAGATGGCACGTTCTTCAAAGCCAGCTTCACAGTGAGAGGGGTCGCGTTCCTTTAATTCCGTGGATTGTTTAGTTATGTCTATGGCTTCTGGCCACGAGAAAGACGTGTTCTCGGTTACTGACGCTGCCCCACGGCCCAGGTGGCTCACGCTGCAAACATCTGCTGGCTGAGGGAAATGCGTCATGAAGAAGGCCACCATCAGCAACCGTATGCATGTCACCTTCGTGACAGGCCAAGACACAAGGACACGGGTGACACGAGAGAGCAGGATGCTACAGCAAAGGAGCAACAGAGAAAGGAGAGGAGCGAATCCGTTACCTAATGGCAGGATGTGACCCAATAAATGTGAACATGGATACTGTATCTCCCCTGAGACACTCTGGTGTGGCTTTAAGTGGGTCAGGGCACATGAAAAACAAAGCTATACACCTCGACCCAGTTAAAGGTTCCTTTACTGAGAACAGAATTAACTGGTTTCCACTCGACGCCAGTGACGCTCCCTGACACAAATGCTGGCCATGTAATAGTGCTTCACATCCCCAAAAAGGATCTGTGCATCCTGACATTGAACTGCGATTGGCACTTGCCATCTCCCCATGTTCCAGGTGGAGCAGCAGCCCAAATATACAAAAGCACCCCCCCCCCCCCCCCCCCCCCAC
>JAODJU010000007.1:941396-958395 GCA_026776725.1 Gnathonemus echidnorhynchus
AAGCCAAAATAACAAAAGCCCCCCCCCCCCCCCCCCAAAACAGGCAAGCGATCTGGATTCCAGCGATGACGGGCCACAGTGGTGACTGGACACCGTGTCCTCAAGATGATGAAAGTTACAGACGGCCTTCCGCCTTCCTGCAAGCTGCCACTGTTACATCCTTGACAGCTTTGGGAAGCAAAATTGTCGCAATTATTTTATGAACTATTATCTCCCATCAAGGAAACATTTTCATGGGTGTAAACAGAGCAGCTGCACTCGATTCTTATGGTGCCAACGGGCAACACCCAGTCCGCAGAGGTCACAGCGCATGCTGAGGTGAGCACCAGCCAGGTCCTGGATCCGGCTTCAAATTACAACGTTGAACTATTTGGCTTGGAGTTGGCAACAGGATGTAATTCGAATCAAAATCATTCCTTCTGAAAAACTTGTTTTGAACAACCGAGAAAGAATTAAGCTAAAGCTTTAATAAAATCAAAGCTGACTATATTAGCAGCACGAACTCACCCATAGCTCAATTTTTTCAAGTCTTTGACTCGCACAAAAATGTTATTCCACATAATTAAAGAAAACAGGGTGTCTGTCCCATGTGCCACAGTGTGATCCTATCATTTGCTCTTGTCACAGATCTACTGTGGCTAATTTAATTAGCAGATCAGCTGGAACAAAGAGAAACAGGGTAATTACAGTGATGAAGCGGTGAGGTGAGCCGCAGGGAGCCTGAACCCCAGACCCCAAACCAAAAGTGTGCACCGTCACCTAAACACTAACAAATATGGGAAGTGAGTCTCCATGGTACAGGCACGTGTTAATCACACGGCCCCCCCTCGTAGAGCTGCACAAACATAAACAGCGTCAAGGCCCCTCCCGCCCCCCCTGGGACTGTCTTCCCACCCAGCCCAGGGTCTGGCACGCTTCTCTACTGCACCCTGATTTGCTGATTCATAAATATCCATGCTGAAAGTCTGACTTTCCCCACTATGTCAGGGTATGGTTATTTCTGCACACTGCCATATGCCTCTCTGGCTGTCCTTCACGTTCCTGCAAAGCTGGTTTTTAACACTGAATGCACCTGCTTCCCCAGTGAGCCCTTCTGACAGCAGCAGAGACACGACGCACTTACACAGACAGGAGGCCGCAGCCCGGAATGCCACTGTGCCATCCCCCAACGGGGTGTCTGGGAATGGACTGGAAATGCAGTGCGAACACACTCCTCTCCTTATGCACCATCTGAAAGCCATTTCAGCAGCTATACTCCTCCTTGCTTTTGTTTTTCCATTTTACCTCACCTACTGCAGATCAGTAGTAAGGGAGAATTCAGCATCTCAATAATTATTTTTAACGATGGTAAAGATTTACTTGCCGAGCAAGCGGTGATGGGATCTTGGCACCTCTGCGTACCCGAGCACTGCGGCATGTTCGGTACGTGGGTGGGACACCCGCCTTTGTGGCCTGGGACCCATGGGGGGAGAGGCAGCCTTCATTCAGAGATGGTGCCTCATTCGGAGGCATTCCCTCAGGGACCCCCTATGAGACCTGCCTTGGACATTCCCTGCCGGGACCGTGGCCACCGCTCCCATCTGGAATGGACCTGCACTCGAGGTCACGCTTAACACTACCTCCAGCCTGCGGGCTGGTGGCATGCGGGTCTCTCTGCACGGAACATCAGCGACACACATTACATCATGTGGGCTTAGGAGCTCACATTTAAAAAGGCTTTAAGGAATGTGTCCTGCTTCCCCCTGCTAGCAGCCCCATGCAGCAACAGTGATGCACTGAGACTCTGAAGCAGAGAACCAGTAAAAATAATGACTGGGGCGGGGGGGGGGGGGCCACATGGAGGGCAGGTCGGAAGAATGGCCTTCCCCAAAAACACTGCTAACACTCTAAAACAGGCAAGTCCTCTTAGCGCGGGATGTATATGATAATTAAATTATGCAGAGCTTCCACACCACATTCCTACACATGATTCAGCAGCTGGAGCAGCTGGAGCCGCCGTCTGCAGGCGACACCGGCAGGGGCAGCCCGGCTGCTGGTCACATGACCTCAGGCACTACAAAGCACCTACTCAGTGCTTTCAGTGCCTGGCACATACAGCAAATTAGGAGGCAGTTAAAACGACATTTTAGATATGTTATATTCAGAGCAGCTATTGAAAATACGGAGAACATGATCAAATAAAAGCTTAATTGACAGTATCCTGCTTCCAGGAAGGATATTTATTATTTCATTGAGAAAAACAGAATAATTTGTACAAAGGCTCCTCTGAAATCTTGTTTTTCCCATCTGACTTTCTGAAAAGGAAAATGTTCTCTGGGAAGGCATTCCCTTTTAGTATGCGGCAAATCAGAGTTACAATAAAGCTTTTAATGGAGTCTTAGCTGGAAAGGATCGTATTAAACAGCTTAGAATGGAGGACTTCTTCTCGGGGCGAGGGCGGACTGGGGAACAGCAGTGAGAATTTGGGTTGGAAGGGGACTGGGTGCAGGAGATTGCAGATGCCCTGTCAATCCACAAAGACGGCTGCCCCTCCCCCGCACCATTCGCAGACCAAAGGCACATCTGGCGCACGTCGCCACTTCGCAGCCCGCCTGCCTCTTAGGTTACATCAGCAGGGCTAACAGACGCAGACTCCTAAAAGCGTGGCTGCGTCTTCACAGCTGGCCACAACAGTTAGGAAATGATTCAAAATGACTAACGGGCCTGATGCAGATGCTCTCACATGGGGCCGTAACCGGGACGGCTCACCTCGAGCAGCTGGGACACAATGGGCAGGACGTCCAGGTTGCAGATGTCGATGGAGTCATCCCGATAGGTCTTCTTCTTATAGCGGATATTCCCCAAGTGAAGGATAGCGGACAACAGAGAAAAGATCCTGCAAAAGGAGAGGAGAACATGAGCTAGTTGCATCAGCATTAAAAAACTTTTCCCGACTCGTCATACACGGAGAAGGCAGGCCTGGGTCTGATCGACGCAGGGCCACACAAATGTAGCCAACCATTAAGTGGGAAATCCACATCACTGGGCCGGCAGGAAGCCCACCCTATCCTGCCATCGTGGACCAGGCTTACTGTTTACACACGGCCGGCAGGAAGCCCACCCTGTCCCGCCGTCATGGACCAGGCTTACTGTTTAAGAGTGGTGGGCAGGAAGCCTATCCTATCCCGCCATCGCGGACCAGGCTTACTGTTTACATGTGGCGGGCAGGAAGCCCACCCCGTCCCTCCATCGTAGACCAGGCTTACTATTTACACACAGCAGGCAGGAAGCCCACACCATCCCGCCATCACGGACCAGGCTTACTGTTTACGCAAGGCTGGCAGGAAGCCCATCCAGTCATGCTATTATGGACCAGGTTTACTGTTTACACACAGCAGGCAGGAAGCCCACACCATCCCGCCGTCATGGATCAGGCTTACTGTTTACGTGTGCCGGGCAGGAAGCCCACCCCGTCCCGCCATCGTGGACCAGGCTTACTGTTTGTGTGTGCCGGGCAGGAAGCCCACCCTGTCCCGCTGTCATGGAGCAGGCTTACTATTTACATGTGGCAGGCAGGAAGCCCACCCCGTCCTGCTTTCGTGGACCAGGCTTACTATTTACGTGTGGCGGGCAGGAAGCCCACCCCGTCCCGCCGTCATGGACCAAGCTTACTGTTTACGTGTGGTGGGCAGGAAGCCCACCAACTCCATTGCTAGCTGCAGTCGCTCGAAGTCGTGCTTCAGGTCCTCTCCTTCCACCGTGAAGCAGTCCTGCTGGGGCAAACAGCAAAGATTGCGCCATTAGTGGAGGTGCCCGGTTAGTCAGTCACTCCTCCCACAAGCAGGGAGCCCCTCATGGAGGGGCAAGCAGGGCTATGGGCCGAGCCCTGGGGCCTCACTGTCTGACTTTCTGAAAGCTCAAGCACTAAGAGCTGATCTAATGGAGCAGGGAGGAGACAGCCTTCTGGAAAGCCAGCTTTCAGCTTGGTCAATAAAGTATTTTTTTCTCAGATACTTTACAGATTCAGACAGAATGGACTCCTCCAGTCTATTAAACACCCCACTGGAAAAAAAACTACAAGGCCTATTCTGTAATAAAAACCAAATCGAACACAGCTAATATATTATAATCTTACTCTTTATAGCTAGTGTTAAAAATAATACTTAATGAAGAATGGAAAATACATCAAGATAAATTCAGCAGAACAGAAACCTGGTTATTGGAGAGATTCCTGTTTTCCAAAAACCAGTGATGCAATTAATGTTCCTGAATTCCACCCCAACTGAAACTCAAACATGGAAACATAGCAAAATGCATAAAACAAGAAAGATCTTATTTCTTTTAATAAAAACTGAGTAAAAAAAAATCTGGTTTGTGGGAATCTCTCCACTGCAATTAGGGTTAGGGTTTTTTTCCCACTTTTTCCATTTATCTGACATACACACGTGCACACACACGCACACACACATGCAGTCACATGCACAGTCCACATATTCATTCGTATCTTTGTGGGGACTCTCCATTCATTTCCATGGCAGAACCATAATCCCAGTTATGATAACCTTAACCATAAGTAACCAAACAAAATACAAGTTTTGGCATTTTTTGTTTTTTAATTGCAGTCACAGATTTTTATAAAGTTGAGGTTATTCTTGTGGGGACTGAGAAAATATCCCAGCAAGGTAAGGCACTACAGCTAGGTTTTTATCACATTGTGGGAAAATCTGGTCTCCACAATGTAATAGTTACAAAAACATAAACACATGTGCACGCACACGCACACACACACACACACACACACACACACACACACACACACGTCTATGTGGCGTCTAAGGACTGTCTGGTAGATTTTAGCAAATCAACATGAAGAGAGATTACTTTCCTCAAATGGGAAAATGAAATCTGAATCAGACCCCAAAATATTTATGAAAAGTAAAGATTTTACTGAAGCACCACAAAAAGACTAATGCTGCTTGCTACATGCACCCAGTTGACATTTTACCTTCCCTAAGCCTTCTATAATCTGGGACTTGATCCAACAACCTCCAGGGTAAAAATGAATGTCTGTGATGAGCGCTGTAGCCCATCACCAATACTCTGAAACATCAGAGTTGAAGTCAATAGGGTCAGGTACTGTAGAATAACTCCGTGCTGCAAGGGATGATCCATGATACAAGAAAGTCATCCAGAGGCACCACACTGATAAGGGAACGGTGACGAACACAACGGCAGGGCGCAAACCTGATGCACTATCCGGTGCGATAATTAACCACCAGCACTAATTCGAGTATTTTGCAGCGAACATTCATGCATTTCACCAAACTTATGCAGGAAAACCTGATGAAATGAAACAAAATGAAAACACAGGTCAGAGATGCTACGTTCACTGCTCACTCGTTGTTTTCCTCCAGTAACACTGACGGGAAGGGACGGCGTGATTTCCAGAAGGCTCAGGACGCCAGCGGGCTCACTTACCCTCCCTGATACTCCCCGTCCCTTGCCAGCCCTCCCCAGCCCATCCCTGGCTCTCCCCCAGCACTCCCCGACAGGCAGCGGATCAGGAATCCACCACTGAGCAGAGCACAGAGGGGCACTGGGGCTGCACCCCATTCCCAGCATGCAGCACTCAGGTGTGGGCATTTTGCACCGCCACAGGCAGGAAGAGCAGACAGCCCTAGCGGATGGTGCCTATCCTGCTTGGTCAATCGCCTCAGGAAACTGCGACCTGACTGGGCTTCGATGACACATCTATACAGCTCCAGTGAGGCAGCCTGGGTCAGGGGCCACAGTCTATCCAGTGAGGCAGCCTGGGTCAGGGGCCACAGTCTATCCAGTGAGGCAGCCTGGGTCAGGGGCCACAGCCTAGTGCTTAGCAACAGACATGAATGTACTGCAGGGCACCAGGGTTCAGGAGCACCAGGAGAGAGGGGGCCTTTTGCAGGCCCCAGGTGCTTACATGAAGCCGATGTAAAGAGGCCTTATCACTGCAGTTATCTGGGCTTTGATCGATCGCCTGCAGCTGAATGGAGGATGTGACCCGTATCCCGAGAGTCACAGGGGCTGCAGCTCAGCGAAACGGCAGCTAGGTGGCAGTGTGATGCGAGGCAGCCTCGAATCGAGGAGGTCGTAATGGGGTGAGGGTGGAGAAGGTGTGAGGACCGTGGCAGGTGGACACAACCCGAATCAAAAATGAAAGCAGAAATCAATCAACCAAAGGGAAGCGGGGTGGGGGGCAAGCCCGGGTGTGAGGTGAGAATTCCAGAAGCCCAGCGTGGGGGGGGCTGGGGGGGTGGAGGCGGGGCTACACCAGCACTGATACAAAGAGCAGACATACTGACCGCTTCACTCTCACAGTGATTTTCCCAATGCGACGTGTGGCCTTTCTGTGTCATCTGTAAATAAGGCAGATGGGGTTAGGTAACGTCCCAAACACAGCACGCTTTCTGCACGCTGGGGGGTGCAATGAGAATTCAGACAGACAGCCAGCCTGGCCCTGCACGTGCCCACGCCTCACAAGCTCAATACAGAGCGCTGAGACGACCTTCATGGCAAGACTCAAATAAAGGAGAACAATAAGCCAAGTCACATTCAGGATGGACAGTGAAATTACACGTGGCAGGATGATTGCATGAGGTCTTCATTAGGTCTAAACGGCCATATGGACACGAGACACAGGAACACTGTACCTCTTAGCATTTCTGAACAGAAAGTGGAGCACACTTGCAAACCACATTAGGATTAAAGTTAGAGTGCGGCCAGAAATATCCGTTTAAATAAAAATACAGAAACCAACTTCTCTCCTGTACTGGAACATCTCTCGTGACTTATCTACTAAGATACAATTCTGCACCCCCTATGATAGCATCACTAAAATCTGCACTTCAGCCAGGTCACATGGTTGCAGCCCCAAGGTTCATTGGCTGCGCCCGGTGGCACGTGGTCAGCCTGCATGACAGGCGGGGACACATGGGGCTGCTGTAAATCGTTATGCTGGAGTGAGTGTGGTGTGAGTGTGGTGTGAGTGTGGAGTGAGTGTGGAGTGTGGGTGGAGTGTGGGTGGAGTGCCTCAGTTTACAATCAAGCAGAAGCTCCTAGGGCTGCTGAACAATGGCCCCCATTTCCGTTTTCCTGTTTGCAAGGTGAGAGAGCAGCATGCCTGCCTCCCACAAGCCTCTGGGAGCAGGAGCGTAGAGCTACTGCAGATTAAAACCGCAGATTACAAGTACAAGCAGAAATTACACAAAGAGCATATTATACATCATAGACAGATATATTCACACATGTTGTCTGAACACAGATTTCACAAAAACAGCACAAGCTCGACACAGACTACCATAGAAGTAACTTTTCTTATAAACTGCAGTGCCCTCTGCTGTGGGTATCAGCACTGGAATCCAGTGAGCGTGCCAGTGCAGCTGTGCACCCACCTGGTTGAGGTAGTGGTACTCCTCTGGCTTCTGCAGGTGGAACATGGCCCTCTCTTCCTCACTCGCTCCTGCCAGCAAGTAGTAAAACACGTGGTAGTTCCTGCAGGAAACACGCGTTACGCTGTTAACAAGCTCGGCTCTTGAAGAAAGAGCCCTTCCGGGAATAAAGTATCCATGGCAGGAAGAATATCAACATGACAGGAGGTTCTGCACAGCATAAACGGCGGCCGCACTGCACTTCAGTGCCATTCATTTTAATAAAGAGGCGGGGGGTGGGGGGGGAAGATATTTTAATATTTTCCTCCATGTCTTTGCGAGTGTGGAGTTTTGCACGTATTCCTCTTGCATGGATCCGATCAGTCTGGGTTTTCCAGCCTCCCCCCACAAAAATAAAGAGGCAGATCAGTTTGCTGTCACCATGAGCCGCTGTGTCAGCCCAGCAGCAGACTGGCTTTCCGGCCAAGGTGCCCCCTCCCTGATGTTCACCAAAACCCTATATGGTTCTGGGAAACTGACTCCAAAAAAACGAAACCGTCTAACCATCAGAATTCATGACAGGTCATACTTGCAGACCGGGTCTAAAAGGGGGCCGATTTTATTGCATCTCGCATCTATCGTCTTTTTTCGCTCAGTCATCACTTAGGTAACCATAATGCCCGTCACGGAATCTCAACAGTGGAGTGAAGCAGATTTAATTCACTAAAAAGATCAGACATGAGTGAGGACATTGCTGCATTTGAAAGGGTTCAATGTAGGGCTACAAGAATGATTCCTGGTCTTAGAGGAATGTCTTATGAGGAGAGGTTAGCTGAGCTGAATCTGTTCAGCCTCGAGCAAAGAAGACTAAGGAGGGACATGATCCAGGTCTATAAGATTCTAACAAGTCTGGATGCTGTTCAGCCAAATAGTTACTTCAATATTAGTTTAAATATTAGAACTCGTGATCATAGGTGGAAATTAGCAGGAGAACATTTTAAAATGAATTTGAGAAAGCACGTCTTTACACATCGTATAGTTAGAGTATGGAATAGTCTTCCTGTTAGTGTAGTGCAAGCTAAAGCTCTGGGTTCCTTTAAATCAGAGCTAGATACGATTTTAACAACTCTGAGTGATATGTTGAATTCTCCCCAAATGAGCTTGATGGTCGAATGGCCTCCTCTCGTTTCTAAACTTCTTATGAGAGAGTGCTAATACTTTTCCCTGCTCTTTCCATCAGGTGAATGTCGACACTGTAACTGCTCACCACATGGGCTATCAAATACGGGGGCCTGAGGACCTGAAGGAAACCGGAGGAAGACACGGGGAAAACATGCAAACTCCATACATATGGACCCCAACCCTGGTTTCCATACTGTAGGTGTGGTGGTTGGCTGGGTGATGAGGTATACTTACCTTTCATTGTGCTCCTGGTAAACCAGCCTGGACTTTTCTAGAAGGTACTTCTCCACATAAGCTCTAAAAAGCAGAAAAAAGTGGTGAGGTCAAGAATTAGCAAATAGGTCCAGTAAATCAAGGCAATCTCTCTAACATTCTTCTATAAGTAAACAGGAGACAGGAATGGGAGCCAAATGAGTTGCGAAATCACACCTGACTATAGTTTCGTTAATCAGAAGATTGCAGAGCTTCTTTCACTACCTACACATTCCTATCATAAATTAAAGATGACCTGAGCCAGGAGAGCAAAATAGGGACTCTTTGAACTTTAGCTACATTAACCAGTTGAGCTAGTTTTATCAGGAAGCCAGGAACAGCCTGTTATCAGACGTCAAGCAGATTGCGGTTTCACGGGCGAGTCGCAGCCAGCCAGGTGACGGCCACACAGTGACGGCCACACGGTGACGGCAGAGTGGGAGTCCGGCAGGCCACCATTACCCGCCAACGGTGCCGCTCTCCTGGTAATTCACTTGGATGAACTTGCCGAAGCGGCTTGAGTTGTTATTGTGAGCCGTCTTCGCGTTTCCAAACGCCTGCAGGAGGGACAAAAAAGGAGAGGGGGAAGAGAAAAAGTGAGCAAATAAGGGAAAAATATGGGCTGATGAAGGTATGGATCGGGGAGCTGCTTATATGTTTGGATGTGCTGAAAGTACAGGAAAACAATCAGCCCTCACAAATGAATCTTTACAAGCAGAAAAAACATCGATCTGGGAATGACAGATTGGCACTTATCAGTCACAGCTGACCTCACTGGATAAGCTTCATAATACGGGTGAAATTTAGAAACATGATCTAAGGGTTTAATTTCTAGCAAGTGAGATCCTTCTGTGTGAATTCTGTAGTACATGCAAGGCCTAGTATCTTTTTAGACATGGCCCAGCCCTGACGTGAAGCAGAGGCGCAGCAACAGAGCTAAGAGCACTAGCCTGGCGATTCCCCTTGGGCTGCCCCCCCGAGTGTAACCCCAGCCTGCAGGGGAAGTCGTCAAACCTCACAGTGATCTGTAGCCATGCCGAGAGTAAACAAACTGCTGCAGGCAGGGCGCTGCCGGCGGCCAGGGGGCCCCTCCCGTCCCGCGTTGTCACGCCGCGCCGCAGAACGGTGCTGTGGGCCGGGCCCAGAAGTAAACATTGGCAAGATCTCAGGCGAACCTCCCCGCCATGACTCATGCCTCGCTGCTGCATCGAGGGCCGCGGTGGAAACCGGAAAGCAAAGGGCCCCGGACTCCCCGGACAGGGGCAGGGCCAAGCCGACCCAAAGCTAAAGCCGCTCCGGCCGGGCAGAACAGGCTCCATGCGGAGAGGAAGCCTTACAGCTGCTATTCGGGGGGGGGGGGGGCACCATGAAAACAGGCTGTGAACAAATAAACCCAGGAGAAGATTATAGGTAAGGCAGGAGGAGGAAAACTAACAGGCAGCGATGAGATTAAAAGTGGGGGTGGTGAGTGGTCCAGTGGGCTAAGTCTCTGTGCCCGTGGTCAGAAGATCAGAAGATCGCCAGTTTGAGGGCCGGCCTTGGGAGAACAGTCACATGTCCGTGGATCCTTGAGGAAGGCCCTTAACCCCCAGCTCTAGGGGTGTCGCCGCTTGGCTGACCCTGTGCTCTGACCCCTGAGCTACGGAGAGCAAGATGAGGTCGACGAAGAGAAGTCATTATTTATTTTATTTACATGCTAAGAGGATTGAGCAGCTTTTAGCAAACAGGATGTGCTGAGGACCAGCAAAGCCAGGCAATACCCTGTGCTCAAAGCGTGGACACTACAGGTCCAGACCCCAGTCACACAAACACAAAAGCATCTATTCACGCATCAAAGAAAAGAGTGAGCGACACAAACCCCTCGTCAAGGGAACAGGGGGCCAGTCAGCCCACCCCAACCTGTACTTTACGTGAACTGAAAAGAATCTTAATTCGGTGTAGTGTAAAATTCAGAAATGAGCTGGTCCATTAGTCTGGGAAGAGTGCAGAGGTGAGGACATGGATGTGGGGTGATTTATTCGCTTCTGTGCCACCAAAAGAAGAGCGGCAGCACTCCAACTAGTCAGCCCAGACACATTTACAGTGTGAGGGACTTCATAACACTGCAGCCTCATTTGGCACATACAGACCACTGCCCAGACAACCAAAACAGGCCCTCGCCCCTAGAGTGAGAGAAGAATGACAGATCCGGGACAGACAATGTCTGATCACACCCCACATGCTTATTGCTCACCTCACAGTGGGTAGAGGGTCTCCCCCAGCTGAGTGACAGAGGCCAGGCAGACACACAAGTGCACTCTACCATGTTTACTAGCACCCCTCCCCCCCATTTATTACTATTGTTCAGCCTGGGGGGGCGTGCACTTTCCCTCCTCTACTGAAGGGAAGCCAATCCTTCTGCAGTTGCAATGCTGCATTCTAACAACTGCAAAACCCAAGCAAAATTGAAATATCAGCAGCAGGGCTGGGTATCAAACTTCGGTACTGTGGTACAGAATTCTGATGCCCAGACAGTAAATCTCAGCGTCTGAGGGCTAATAAACCTGCAGCACACTTGTGTAAAGATCATACTTATGTCAAGTCACTGGTGATTAGCTGTCTAGTGTAACTTTACACAAATACGTTATAGAGGTCGTTAGGAAAAATGTGAACTGGCTCACGTGTGTGCGGTTTTTTGTTTGTCGCATAGTGCAAAAAAAAATAAAGCCTACGAAATCAATAGTGTGGCTCCACAGGGTTCCAGAGTGCGACCATTTAGTCACATTTTGTGACTACATTTTTGGAGTGTGACTTAATTTTATAACTTTCGCACCAATGTGACTTTGCAAATACACCCCGCATACAGTGGCAAATGTATCAATACATCATCGTATATCACCTGAAACACCCCGAGAGAGCAAGAGTTGATGTTTATGTTTATGCATGTGTGTGTGAGCAAGATCATCGGAACTTGGTTCGATTGCAGTCCCTCAGAGACACTACTGAGGAGGGGCTTACACAGATAATCTTGCTGACTGCTTCACCACAAGCAGTGGCGCTAACATGGATGTTACGTGGAACTGCAGAAAAAAAAAGATGGAGCAGATGAAATTATTTTAGTACCTCAATAAGAAGACTGAATAGCTTTTTGCTTGCATCTCCATACACTGACGGTGCCAGCAGTGAAACATGCCACCACTTAGTGGAAAAATGTTACATCGTTTTTTTTTATTCTGGGAAAAATGAAAGATAGCTTGATAAAACTCAACAGACATGGCAGACACGTCAATAGATAGTGGGTGAGAGATACCATCAGCACTGTACGATAAAATCGCTGCTTCCCCCTAAAACCGAGCAGCTAAAGGCACCAGCAAGAGCATCCATCCCTTTCACAGAAATAATTACCGCTACCGCGTTTGACAACTATATTCCACTACCGCTTCCATTTGTAATGGAGCATTAGAGCTGCGGGAAATAACAAATAACAGAACTGGGCATGGTGGCGGCCGGCGATGAGGAGACGGCCATGATGTCATACAGCTTCTCCTCTGTGTGATGAGGGGGGGAAGCGCCTGTTTCGGCTGAGCCCCCATGGAAACCTGGGGCCACAAGTAATCGGCCAGAGAAAATGATTTTTTAAAAGCTTTAATTTAATGCGACCCTGTGAATCGCTCCAGTGATCTGCTCACCTTGGGATCACTGACTCATCACTGACTCATCAGTTCTGTTTGGGCCCTGATGTCAGGTCAGCTCAGCCAATGTCTATGACTTCAGGATTGGGGACCAACAGACACCCTGACCACTAAAGCGTGTCGTGCTCACACCCAACCGTTACCTGGATACGCTGAAAACAGCACTCCTACAAAGTCCTTTTGAAAGATGCACAATGCCAATCTTGCCTTGGAGAGACAAACATGTTTCCTGCTAATGTGGACAATAGCTTGAGACTGGTTTCCCTGGGAGGTCCCGTGCAGGCCAGCGGCCTGCAGAGCCATGGACAGCTTCCCCGCTACCTCCGAGCTGCTGGCCCAACTCTCACCACCTCACATTACTGTGGAAAAATGGCACACAGAGCAGACAGCTACAGGGTATTTTTAGCAACGGCCTCCAAAGTCAGATGGCTGATTAATGTGACTCGAGCCAGAAAGATGTTCAGGTGTGCTGCCGGCTGAGTCCTAGAGAAGAGGCACAGGCCATGGCCCCAAAGGAACCTTGGGGAAGCAGCAGACCGACAGAGATGATGGAGCAACAGACACGAAGGCAGCTTTGGGTCTGGAGCACCACACGGTACGTCATGCAGTCTTCTCGGGAATGGCACATTGGAAGCTCAGGACATGAAACAGACAGACACTAACAGACCGTCATGCCAGATAAGGCCTGAGGAGCAATCCGGAAACCCCGGAGGTCCTGAAGAGCGCGTGCAGCTGGAGACTCCGAAAACAGAAACATGACAAAGGGCAGCCCTGTCCCGTGCCCAGCTGACCTGGTGACACAGCAGGCAAAAATGAGTCACTGCTGACCCGGGTGACATGGACATTACGGCTGGGTGCATAATTATATGCTTCAAGTTATTTGAAAGAGCGGAAACATTCCAGGACGTGGCAATGCGTCCACTGCGCATCACACGCCACACATGTATGAGACCACCCTCATCAGCGGCCATTTGAAAAGAGCCCATTCTCTAATATGCTCAGACATATTGCTGAAAAGATGAGCTTCCCCAGATGACATGCAGCCAGGAGCCAGCAGGGAGAGCCAGCCCATCCATTTCCACACCCAGTATGACAGTGTTAGTCCTGCACTCTTTCACATTACATCCTGCAAGACAATCACCCAAAGCCAGGGTCCCAAACATGGACTGACCATCCAGAGATTTTATTTTTATTTGTTTATGTGTTGTAAGAGTAGCTAAATCAGTCACCGGCTGCTAGTGTTTTTCATTCTTGCTTAACCGATGCAATGAATTACAGTAATTAGTTTACGATGACAGACGTGTAACAGAGTCACGCTAACGTGTTGGACTTCAGCATAACGGAGCCAGACGGCAGCATGCAAATGATATGCCTGCTGAGCCACGGAGAAATGGGAACTGGCACGTTTGGCAACAGTCGCCTGGCAGGTTGGACTGCAGCGGGAGAGGAGACTCATGTCTGACCTCTTAGCCCAAAGCTCGAGGGGCTGGGAAGGATCTGTGGATCTGTGCCCCAGAAATGGCCCCTTTTGTCAGAGCTGTCAGCGCTTTTATTTTTCAGGAAGGCGTGAGTCAGATGTCAAGGACTGTTCACTTGATCGCTCTATGTGGGGCCTGAAGTGCCATGGAAGAGCATGCTCGTTCCCCAAAGCGGGGATGCGAGGAGCGAGGAACAGAAAGCCGTTCCCCACAGCGAAATTTGAGAAGTGAACAGAAAGCCGTTCCCCAGAGCAGGACCCGAGGAGCGAGAACAGAAAGCCGTTCCCCACAGCGGAATGTGAGGAGCAGGAACAGAAAACTGTTCCCCTGAGTGGGATCCAAGGAGCCAGAACAGAAAGCCAATGGGCTGGTGAAGCAACCTGGAAATCACCGGAGATGACCATGCTGATAAGCAGGTGTAAGCTGCACAGACAGTGCATGTTCCCACCATTAAAACAAAGACCATGTGTCAAAGAATGAGGAAGAGGGAAGGGAAAGCAATCTTTTGGATTAAAATCACTTAAGAAATGGCAGGTGTGACACAGTCCTCTGCCATCATTCCATGCGAGAATTGAGACTCTGAAAAGGTCAGTATAAAAATGACGGACACGATTCTCCATTATGGATTATCACGACAAAGGTCAGAGGTGAGCAAGAGCAGGTCACACTGATACTGAAGGACCCCAAATGGCTGCTCTGGATCATGGGTAGAGGGTCCATCCCCGCGCAGCCCACTGGCAGGGGCACATTTCTGGGAGGCTGGCAACATGTGGAACAGGAATGTGAAGGCGCCCCTGTGTGGTCAGACACTTGCAATCCCATCAGAGCTGCGCACTCTCTGGGGATTTCATTTTCTCTCCATGGGTGGTGGCTTATATGCCATTTCCAAGATGAGGTTTACTGCTTCCTTCCCTCTGCCTTAACCCTGTGACCTCCTCCCCCCAATAAACATGCAGTGCAGAACCTCTTTCCACAAGCTGGTTCCTTCCAGATGTAACGCACCAATGTCTGCCCTCGGCACAGCCTCCCCCATCATGGCGCACCGAGCTCTAGAGCAGTGTCTCTCAACCCAGTCCTCATGGACTCCCAGATAGAGCAGAAACGTGGACTGTCTGGTTCCCCTTGAGGACAGGCTTGAAAAACACTGCTCTAGTGAGCCAAGGACATGATTCACGTCCATCTCCACTCATGCGAGCCCATAGTAAGGGCGGTCCCACCTTCATGGTCCCAACACCAGGCAGCAGGTGCTACAGCTTGGAGCCCTGCAGGAAAAAGGGATGGACACGCACACCCCAGAGCCATTTAAAAGGTGGGAGTGAGGCTGCTGAGGACCACTCTGGTATCAGATCATGGGGCTATTCTGCCCACACACTCACTAGCTTAGACAGGCCCCCATGTTGCAGAGTACACTCAGTCTGGGCCCACAAAACATTTATCTATTAAATCAATCATCATACTCATTATTCTGTATCATACAAAATACTAATCAATCACATCAGAAGTGTCATTCCTGACATTATATGCCTTGAACCCGGGTCGCAGTGGTAGTGCAGATTGTTCTCCACCTCTGACAGATGACAGCAGCAAGGAATCTGAAGAGCCCACGGTAGACAGACATGGTAAGGAGGGTAAATCTGCCGTTTTGGAGGCAGATCCCACACGGCTCTGTTTGAAAAGGGCCCATTGGAACAGCACCTTTCATCTTTGTGGAATTAATGCATTTATGCACAACTGTGTGCAGGAAAGAGGCAGGGGGGGATCGGTCAGGGCAGGCAGCACTGCCGTAAGGAAAGCCCAGCAGCATTTAAAGATCAAGGCTCATCTAAAGCCCACAAATCAAAGAAATATTTCATCAATTAAATGGGCAATTCACTGCTGCAAACATCTAGTTCTGAAAGATTTCACATCCTTTTGTTTATGTAAGATTTCTTTTGAAGCATTTGGCACGTAAAGTTTATTAAAATGGTCATGTTTGAAGTATCCTGCCTCGTCTTAGATGGTATCCACGTTGGCTTTTTCTACACGTCACCCCTAACTGTCCCGGCTACCAGGTTAATCTAATGGCACCGTCCATCTCAAACATCTGCCAGTCACAGAATAAGCGCTTTCAAATAGGACATTAGATGAGCAGAAATTCCCTAGAACCTGCGCCAGAGTGAGAGACACTGACTGGGCTGAATATGTGTCAGATGTTCTAGCACAGGTATGCCAGCTTAATACTCCCGCATGAAGTGTTAATGGGCCAGTCCAACCTGAGAAATGACCTTTTAGTGAACCGACCAATTAAAGCACACGTTGAACCCCCCTTTTTAAACAACTCCTGTCCACCGAATCATGTGACGCTGTGCTTACAATACAGGTATCTTAAGATCCCTCTGGCGAACTGAACAGCACAAGCAGGGAATTAGAGGCAACTGTAGTTTATTACAGGTGGGACAGAAATGACAGGAAAACCACACAGCAGACGATAATGCAAAAAGAGTACATTAAGAAGAAACTCAGCCAGATGAGACAAATTAAAAGCAGGTACTGGCAAGGACTTTAGGTAATATATTCAGAACCACCAGACAGGTGGAACCAATTTTACACAGAAATCCTTGTCACCCGACTCTCCCAGCCCTGCCCACTACATGCCAGCTGTTAGCAATATCATACAACGCTAAAAGTGTTAAGTCTGCTTTTTAATCCTAACAACTCGAATAGAGCAGAGTCTTAAGTCACAGGTCACAGCTACATCAAAGAATGAAGCCAGTGCCCAGCATCTATTACTGCCTGTATCTGATTCTGACTGGGCAGAAGCATCCTGATCTAGATGCTAACAGGGGCTACACCCACCTAACAACAGGGGCTACAAAGCTTGGGCCTATGGGCCGGTGGCTACACCATACTAATACCTGCAGAACTAGCATCCTATTCGTATATAGCACTGATCATCAACTGGCGGCCCGCGGGCCGAATGCGGCCCGCTGAGCCGTTCAATCCGGCCCGCGACTGGATTCCAAAATTGTGAGGATCAAAAAGAAAATAGTGG
>JAODJU010000007.1:978500-988938 GCA_026776725.1 Gnathonemus echidnorhynchus
CCATCTGTAAAAAAGCTGAAGCTGAAAAGAGGATGGCTTCTACAACAGGACAATGACCCTAAACATACCTCGAAATCTAGCATGGACTACCTCAAGAGACGCAAGCTGAAGGTTTTGGAATGGCCATCACAGTACCCTGATTTAAACATCATTGAAAATTTGTGGGTAGATCTTTAAAGAGCTGTGCATGCAAGACGACCAAATATTACAGAATTAGAAGCCTTTTGCAAGGAAGAATGTGAGAAAATCCCAAGTACAAGAATTGAACTTTTAGCTGGCTATAGCGTTTTGCAAGCTGTGATATCTGCCAGGTGTTACTAAGCACTGATTATGTAGGGTTTCCAAACTTTTGCAGTGCCACAATAATGTTTTTATTTTTTATATTTGTTCAATTTATGAAATAAAAAGTAACTATGCATCAATGTTTGGTGAAAATATTGTGCATTTTTTCCATTTCCTACAGAGACTGTGTTTATATCTTTTCCATTAAAAAAATGACCAAAATATGTTATTTATCGAGGGGTGCCCAAACTTTCGCATACGACTGTATTTCTTCTGCAAACAGGCGATCCAATCTCAAACTACCTGCAGAAATAATATCAGCTGGAATCAGGAATGTCCAGCAGGCATAAGAAATAAACAATCCGGCAATATGCTGAAGCTTACATCTGAAGAGTGTAAAAAAGAATCCTGACTTTGAGGGTGGAATCAATAGATGAAAAATATCAGTTAGTGTATAATGGGCGGAGCCCACATTGTCCTACAGTCTCCATTGTCTTCAGATGCATCCATAATGAATACCACAGTAATGAGCGATCAGTTGACCCCGGAAGCCCTGCCCCTGGGAGCCCAGAATCAGGCCTATTTGTAGCCCCACTTTACCTCCAGTCCCACCACAGGGAGATTAACAGATGGCAGAAACCTCGTTGTGAGTCGAGACAGGCTTGCTTCGGATAACTGACAAGATAATGGGTCCCTTGACTGATCTTGAGGGCAAAGGTCAAAGCAGAGAGCTGCGGGTGGACAGACCAGGCAGATCCAATCCCACCCGCCTAAGTGTTCATTTAACTGCCAGTTTTTCGTGCACTGTGGACATGTTCAGCAAGGTACCAGCACACATTAAGGCCCGACAGCAGGAATCAAAGTGCAAACTCAGCTTGGGAACATAATGACCTAATCTTGCCCAAGAAACAAGCTCAATATCCATACACAGTACTTGGAAACCCCTGAAAAAACCCTTGCAGAGGGCAGTACAGAGGCCCACCTGCATAAAAATAAAGAACCATCAGAGTTTGTGACATCATGCAAATAATTATCCCAGCATGACACCAGCTGTGGTAGGGAGCCGTGTTACAGAGGAACATAAGAGCCACCACACAGCCCTATGGCACTACCCCATCCTTTATGCTCTCCTTACTGCAGAATCTAAGCCCTGATCGTGAACTGATATGGCCTCATACAGACCTTCAAACCAGACAACACACAAAACAGAAAAATCTCCCGTTTGGCAGAATGGGACCGGGCTGAAATGGAGATGGACGGAGATCAAACATGGGAACATTCGGCCGAGAGGCAATGGAGCCGCTGGCTTGCTTTGGCTTCCTTCTGCTTTGTGTAACACTTCCTGAAGCACGGTCTGAAGGAGATTTCAGGAAAGCTTTCTGACTGATCGTCTACTGCAGTCTTTCTGTTTCGGAAAAATCTCCATTCATAAATGGGGAGAAATATCATTAGAGTATATAACCGATAAATAGGCTTGATTTAAGGTATGTGCATTAAGAAAGAACTTAGATATGTAACATGAGCAAACGACGTGCCTGAAAGCTGTGGTTCTATCGGATTTCTGTGTACATCACCTAACCTAAGGCGGAGCTGCAGGAGCTACAGGACGATCAGCTCATCTCCCGCAGCCCAGCAAGAGGCCCCACATCGTCCCAGCTGACACCCAGCGGTACCACTTACGCAATACGTTCACGGTGCATACAGAACCAAGGGAAGCGCACAGCACTACGAAAGACACTTCGTGTAAATTACCCTAAACACCTTTTGCTACATTAAAATCCTCTGAGATTTAAGCAGGACTAAGAGGCACGCCAGGGTAGTTCTTGTCATACATCAGATCTGCTTTAATTGCATCAAAATAGCATTTACTGCACTTACCTTTTGTCTCTTATGGTAATAACTCACACAGACCAAAAATATTTCGTTCTGCTTCTCAAAAGATTTGCATAAATGAGCTGCTGACAGTGAGAAGCGAGACAGAAAAGACAGTAACAGATCCAGCATAGGGAGGTTCAACATCCCCAAGCCGTCAGCAGGTCAGCCGGGGTGTCGGAACAGGATAGGGCCTACAGAGCACCCCCAGGGCAGGACAGCGTGGCTGGTCTCTCCTCTGATCCACGAAGCGCTGGGGGACGGCATCCATGCCCGACCGCCCACGTCCATCCGCGGTAGCTGCCACAGCCCCCGCTCTCGCTCACCCACCGGCAGTGACCCTCCCAGGAGGTCCGAGCACAGAATCATGCAAGGGGAACCTTCTCAAACGCTAATGAAACGGCACCGAAATCCATCGGATTCGGGGGGGGGGCTTGAGCAGCAGCAACCTTCCTCAGGGCCAAGCTGCCCCGTCCAGCGCTGACGGAAAAAAGCCACACCGTCCAGGCAAGGCGGAGCAAGCAGGGCTCCTCCGGGAAAGGAAAACTCCTCCTTCCGGAAAAGGCTGCAGGCAAATCACATGCAGGCCTCCACCTCCTGCCCGGTGGCTGTGCTGACTTTCAGCCCCGGAGTCTCCCTCTCGCTCCCCCTTAGCTCCCTCCTCCCCCATGAACACTCAGCCTGTACGGGGGAACCTGGGATGAAGTGGCGGTCTTGAGTGGCATTTTAACAGAGAGGCAGGGTGGGCCCGGTGGGGGGGGGGGGAGGTTTGGAGCACACCACTGCTTCCTGAAATATAATCCCCATGGAGGGAGAGTGGGAGAGTGGACATGGGGGGGCTGGCCAACAGATGAGACTTCAGCCTGTCACAGAGGCTTGCTCTCTGTTAAGCCCTCCCTCTCTACTGGGGGGGGGGGGATGACATCATTCATCATGCTGTACTGTTCCCCTTTGGGAAAGAAAGGACAGAAAAAAGAAGGGAAAATGCAAGAAAGGAGGAGTGAAACCCACACGGCTGGTTCTGGCCACTCAGCAGGCTGCTCTGTTGGGCTCTGACCGTGGTGTCAGTGGCAGCCTTGGTAGAGGTTTATGAAAAGCCCTTTATGGGATATTCCCGGTGCCCCCCCCCACCACAGCCTTCGCTTCCCAAGCAGTGCAACCCAACGGCCCCTGCTGGACATGCGGCCAGCCCGCTCTCCCCTGCAGCGACCCCGGGTCGGCTCAGTCCGCCAAAATGTGTCCCCTCTGCACGAGACCCTGAGGCCCCCCCACAGCACCCAGGACTCATTCGTCACCACAATTTGAGTTCACAATTTCAAGCGGGTCTCTCTGCACGCCGTGCTGCTCCAAAGCGTCCCAGGGAAACCAGCTGCTTCCCATAAAACTGCTGCATGGCCAGAACAACTGGAAACTTTCAAAATAAACATGGGATTAAACAACTGGATACTGTTACAAAACCCAAACACCAAGAAAAAAATATTTACTCACAGCAACTTACAGAAGTTTGTACTTAAATTTAAAAAATCTCACCTGTCAAAACTGTCCATCATAGACATTGTCAGGTTCTACTAATAGATGCAACTGTCAAGCATTCCAGCCCCATTTATGGCTAAATAATATATATGGATGTTACCTGGCTGTCTCACGGTGACTCTCCCACCCCCCTCCGGCTGCACATGGCCACCGTGTTTCCATCACTCATGGCAACGCTTAGCAATGACAATGCATGCTGGGAGCTCTTCCTCGGGGGTCGTTGATAGCTGCTGAAGTATTGACAGGACCACTCTTTCTGTTTCCTAGCAACATGGCTGGTAGGGGTGTGAGAGTGAGGCTAAGCCCTCAGGTCGATGTTGGGGGTGGGAGAGTCACCGTGAGACAGCCAGCTGCAGAGTCCGCCAGGTAACATCCATTTGACAGGTAGGATTCCTATCACAGATGCAAAGGTAACACACATCCACCTTCCAGCTACTTAGCCAGCATGGGGGAGGCTTGAATCCCGGGCACAGATCTGAAGTACACCTGGGTCAGGATGCCAGTATGTAGCAGAGTACACGCACACAAGCATAATCTGCGTGCAACTTAAACGCACCAATTATCCTAACTGTATGTGTTTGGACTGCGAAAGGGAACCAAAGCACCCAGAGAAAACCAACTCAACACGGGGAGAGCATGCAAAGTCCCCACGATCAGAGTAAAGGCTGGATCGGGACCCCCAGTCCTACAGATCAGGTGACGGTGCCCCCCGCTAAAACCCAAGTATTTCTTCAAACACCGCACCACAACGCTGAATGTGATTACTACCAGAAGTTATTTTTTGTTGCTTTTCCTAATTTTAGGTAAGGCAAAGCAGGCCATACCGTTCATACACAAGCCTCTAATTACACCATCCAGATGTTAGGCTGACTTTTGCTCATATTCCCTGCAATGTCTTCCACAAATTCCATTCCATTCCCTAACCACTGTCCTCCTTGTTGCATAAGACATACTATAACCTATTTAGAAATCAATCTTGGACTTGGACCCAGAAAAGGAGCTGTTAGTGTTTAAATCTGAATAACTGAATACTGGCTAGAACAGAGAAAATATGATAAATTCAAAAGTACAGTAATAAAGAAGAGCGGGGTGGCGGCGTCCGGCAAAGCTAGAAAGGGTTAGGGTTAAGATTAGGTTTATGGAGTTGGGTTAGGGTTAGGGCAAAGTTAGAAAGGGTTAGGGTTAGGATTAGGTTTATGGAGTTGGGGTTTAGGGTTAGGGCAAAGTTAGAAAGGGTTAGGGTTAAGATTAGGTTTATGGAGTTGGGGTTTAGGGTTAGGGCAAAGTTAAAAAGGGTTAGGGTTAAGATTAGGTTTATGGAGTTGGGGTTTAGGGTTAGGGCAAAGTTAAAAAGGCTGCAGCAGATTGCTGACGGCAAAAATGCACGTGGACAGTTTGTCATTAAGAAAATATCGATAATTTACAAACACTTTTTGCAGTTTTCATAATTATTCTTAGTCTTTTTATGTCACCCTTAAAAACCTTTTCAATCATCCATTTCACACACTCAGTCACACACACACACAAACACACACACGGACAGTGTGGCCAAGGAAGAAGACAGTGGTGTTGACGTATTTTAGGAGAACATCCATGTTATAATAATTACACCATTCAAAGTGCAAAACATAGAATAAATGCACTAATTAGAACACATGTCTAGTAAAGGGGGGTTTAAGCAATGGACTATGTGGGACAATGAACTGGGTTCCCTGCATAAAACACCACTTGATTGTGAGCGTTTTTATACACCTTAATTAATAACTGCACTCACCACCAGAGACTACAAGCAAGCTAGAACTACTGAACTTGAAGGGCACATGCAAACATTCCAAGATTAAAATTCGGCTGTAAATTAATCTGAAAAGCCAATGAGTGCGCAGGAGTTGCTATCAACTCAAAATGCTGATCCAATATCTCATTACAGCAGTGATCGCCACTTTTCATAGGTGTTAACAAGATTCAGCACACATAGTGAAAGGGTTTGAAATGCAAAAACGATCGGTATACATCTCTGCCTTTAGACATCAATGGGCTGTTTTTAAAAATTGCCTGACTTGCTTTTGTTGAAATATATTACTGCCGGGAAACTGAATACTGAATATAAAGGTAACCTTACCGCAGTCACAGGATTCTCATGGACTGGCCATTTCTAGAATCTGGGAAAGCACATTTGTTTAGTCAGGTAATATACTGAATCTTTTCTTTGATTGGTACTGTACAAGCGCTGTTAGTGATCCGTAAGCCTGAACATAATCTGCCCCTTGTTGATAAGTTAAATTCAACAAAAATATTTAAAAAGTCACGGGGCAGGCATAAATTGGCAAGAACGATCTCAAGATTTCGTGATATTGAATCGTCAAAATCAGTATCACGATTAATCACAGAATCAATGTTCTTTCCCACCCCTACCGTACACGACCCTTTAACACATAGACCCAGTGACCCACCAGTGACCAGCATTACCTCCTCAACTTCACATTAACAGCCCAAGTGGCCAGCACCCTCAAAGATGGCAGTATCACTTAAACAGGAGCCAGCTAGTGCCAAACGTCAGCCAGCAGGCACAATCAAAATCAAATAAGAAAACAAACAAAAACAAACATGAGAAGTCTGAATGTTTCTGTGTTATGGTAACTGTACTGCTGGCCATTCCCAAACAGGACGCAGACTTGGTCACCACGAGGAACAGGCTAAAAACAAATGCCGGGGAAGTGGGTGGGACGAGGGAGCAGAAGAGCAGCTGGGGGGGGCGGGAAGAGCTCGGATGCAGCCTCCCAGCTGGCAGGCAGGGGCCCACAGCCCACACGCACTGCACGTCTTACGGGTATTTTAACCTGCATTTTCTTGATGACACAGCAGCTACATGCTAATGTGTCTTTACTGTAAAGGACTCTGTTTACTGCTGTACACACATTTGTTTTAAGGTAGTGTCTGCAGCGATGCTCTTCCTGCAGTCATTCCAGGGTAAGTCCAGGCGGCAGCAGCACTCATCACATGTCTGTGACAGACAGGAGGGCACAGTGACGATATCGGAGAACCAAGTGGTCCAGCGATCCACGTTCAATGGCTGACAGGGTCGGCCTCACCACCCCGTTGAGGGCTAAATCACTCCCCATCATCAGAGTCGACACCCCTACAAATATGAAATGACCTCAGAAATTTTTACACACCTGAGTCATGGACATTCCGGCATTACTAGGAATGACCCTGGAAAGTGAAACCTTCTGAGTGCAAAAGAAAATAAAACCAAAGGGAACTAACCAGAATTCCTCAGACAAACTGTTTGATAAAATTTAAAAACCAGAGAGAAACATGGCAGCCATGACTCCTGACGAGTCCTGACAGAACCTGGGATTTTACTGACCCCAAGCTCTGGAAATGGGAAGTCGAATGACATTAAATCGTTTTTTTTTTTTTTTTTTTTTTAACCGTGGTGGGGGAATAAAATAATAATAAAAAAAGGTTTGCAGACCAGATACAAATACAATACTAAAGGAAAAACATAAAAACATTTCACAGGCAGTATAAAATGCTCTATGTCGCCATGGTGACGGTCCACTTCCTGGCCCACCGCCCCTCCGTTTTTGGTCCTCCCACCTCCCCAGAACAATGGAGGAACAGGATGGGCGACTCAGGGTCTTCACAATTACAAAATGACATGGAAAACGTCACCCAGAAATGGTTTCTACCCTCTCATGATTCAATCACAATCTTTAACAAATGTAAGTAGAGCCTTATGCATCATTCAGCAGGTACAGGACTGCAGCCAAATGCCCAGTCAGAGGTTCTTCCTCATTGACTCATTTCCTAGCATGTGACTTAAAACAGTGTTTCCCAAACGCAAACACCTGTAAGGTTTTTAGGGCTCCTGATTGCTTGGGTCAGGTGTTCTGTGAACTGGGATAAAACAAAAATGTCAATCTGTCTAGTGTGCCTCAAGGACTGATCTGGGAAACACTGACTTAAACAAAAGCCCAGACTCAGTATTCACAACAGTATTTAGTTGTCACAACAGACAAATGAGCTAGCAGGATCAACAATAGAATCGAAAAATACAAACCTTTGACAAGCAGCAAGAACTTCCACCAACCAGGATATTATTATTATTATTTTTTACAACACAGTGACTAATTATGTTACATAATTCACCTAATGATAATGCTTCAGAAATGGCGTTCATCAAGCTTCTGCTGTGTTTCACAATGAGCAGTCACTCACTAAATTCATTCAAAATAAACCATATTTCCTATGCAAGTTTTGCAGTGAAAGGAATGCTTCACCCTCACTGCACCAAAGTACGGGCTTCCACCACGAGAAGTCACACTAGATGTTCAAAACAACCAATGCAAGAAAGAATACTAAACAAACATGAGCCAGAACATCTAAAGACGACAAGGGCCAAAAAAAAATCAGATAAATAAAGCAGCCTCTACAGAGAGGTGGAAAAACAAAGCAAGTTAAAGGAGTGTGCAGATGCTGGGGGGGGGGGCATCAGGTCACAGAAGGCGGACTGCAGCCTCCGGGGGACAAGCCTTAAACAGGGAAAAATCGATTGCGGCCGGGTTCCCCACAGCACGTGGGCATCTCCCCTGACACCTGCCAAAAGCAGCCCCGAGCTACCTCCTCCTGGTGACATCGACGGGCTACCTACTCCTGGTGACATCGACGGGCTACCTCCTCCTGGTGACATCGACGGGCTACCTCCTCCTGGTGACATCGACGGGCTACCTCCTCCTGGTGACATCGATGGGCTACCTACTCCTGGTGACATCGACGGGCTACCTACTCCTGGTGACACTGACGACCCACCCCAGCAGATTGCGTCAATGGAGAGACGCAGAGTAACTCGACTGAAGGATAAATATTTATATACTGCGATATGAACAAGCTGTGCAGTCAGTGCGCCGGTGCTAATGAGCCTCCTTCCCGCGTCCAGCAGGAACGCCCTTCTGCTTCCTCGGTAATGTCACAGCTCCTCTGTTCAGACACACCCCGAGCACATGGCACAGCCACGGGCACCGAGACGCCGACTCGGCGTCGGGACTTGGTCTAAGGGAGGCTGCAGGACAGAGATGGCGCACATGGAGACGGCCAAAGGAGGTCAGCCAGGCCTCAGGGAGCCTGGAGTCAGAGTCCTGCACAGGGTAATTACCCTTTTTGTCTGGGACAGATTTATAGACACTGGAAAGTTTGCATCAATGTAGCCTAATGTTGCAAATCAGCTGAAGTGCAGCTCAAAGGGTTTTAAACGTTAGATTGCTTCCGTGTGACCTATAAGACAAAACACGTTTTTTTTCAAACTGATGTAGTAGATTGTTAGTAATTCAAATGCAGTTCGGGTCTCGGAATTAAATTAGTGTTGCTGTTGGATAACAGGTGGGTGTGGGCTTACAAAACAGGACCTGTGCAGGACTGGAGCTTATCACGGATGTACAGCAGTGTTTCCTCTACCATTATATTAGGGGGGCGCCCCGCCCTCCCAATGGCACCTCCTGCCCCCCATTGAAGGTCAAGTTAATTTAATTTTATTTTATTTTCAATATAGCGCCAGATCACAACAGAAGTCATTTAAGGTCACCTTTCCTATAGAACAGGTCTATATATTGTCCTTTTATTAAACAAACTAAATAGCCTTTTGTTATTTATCTTATTTACACAACAGCTTGTCATTTTTGTCTCTACACGGTCGCGCGTTTACAATTCTCCTCTGGTCACTGTATCGCGCATGGTGGAGTTCCGCCCCGATGCACACTCACAGACACGTGCGCGCACACACAGGTGAGCACGCTCCCACCAGAGAGCGCACATCAGAAAATATGTCGCGTCAACCACCCGGTCAGCAGTGTAAACTGTGAGAGGGACTTTTCAGCCATGAACAGGGTAATAAATACGTTTCACAATGGGATTTTCTACTTTAAACTATCACTATTTATCACCCATCACTTTAAAAGCCTAACAGTTAATGTATTTGCAGGTCAAGACAAACATCTGCAATAGGTTGCAAGGAGACCATATAGCAGCCTACATGCAGATCTCAATAAATGGGCCAGACAATTCTGGCTTCCCATATCAAGAGGCTTTAGAAATGTTCTTCCAGAAGCCCAGAAAGACACACTGCAGTGACAAAAGCTGCACACTTTGTGGATAATTGTCATAAACAGAAATGTTCTGATGTTTAGTTCAGTTGTTATATTGGCTGCTGTCATTAAAAGAAACACATGAACACTATAAATCCTGTCGGTGTCTGTCTGCCCCCCCCCAAGCTGTAAACCTACGCGAAACACTGCACAGGACCCCCTGCACAGGCTGGGTCCACCTTGGATGGGACTACAATTTAATCATCAAAATTAAACATTACAGGGAATATCTTGAGGTCCACATGAAGCCTGTGACAGCCATCGGGAAGAGACTGCAGCCAGAGCAGCGGGTGGTGGTATTTCAGATATTCAAACAAGCTGGTCTTCAGACAAGAAGCAGGGTCCTTCCCCAAATCAAAAGCAATTCTAGGTCCAGGTCAGAGGCAAATGTCAATGCAAAAAAGGAAATATCGAACTGCGTTTAAAATCATATGGTAATAAGGCAAACTGGTCTCATTTTGTTGAGAGAGGAATCACATAACCAGAGAGAGATTCCACAAACCTACTGCAAAAAAAGGCTAAAATTAGAGATTACAAATACAGTGGTACCTCGGTTCTCGAACTTAATCCGTTCCGGACTCCGGATCGAATCCTAAAAAGTTCGAGTTCTG
>JAODJU010000007.1:1010542-1041015 GCA_026776725.1 Gnathonemus echidnorhynchus
ACGGGGACGGGGAGGGGGGGGCTTGCAGCTAGACATTACTTCCAGCTGGAAACGCTTCCTGCTTAAACCCCACCCCTTGCATATTTAATTTAAACTCAATGGACACTAAGTCATGTGTTTATATTTTGAAGTCAAACAGTAGGCAGTTTTATAGTGCAATCAGGCTGCATCGGAGCATAAAATATGGCCTGACCTGGGACTCTTACGGCACCCGGCATGCAACACGGCACACACCCTGTGCTGCGCAGCTGCTTAGTGCACACATGGACAGGGCACAGGCACCGATGCCGCCTTCCAGTGCATGGTGGCTCAGAAAAAGCTGCAACGCTGAGACACAGTTTACAAAGGCTGCCAAAAGTGATTTCAAGTGTTTGCAAGCAGCACAGCTAGGAGGCAAATCCCTGGACATTTTAATAAATTATAAAGGCATCATAATAAATCACAGCAGCTTTCTGCATGTAGCACGTCACTCGCCCACCATAATATTTATGATCCCCATTGCAGTGAATACGAGTGCTCCTGTCTCCCACCCCCCACCACACTGCACTTCACTCTGTCCTGATTTACGCAGCTTGGGATTACCGCCACCCTCCGCCGTCCCCCACATCCTCATCTCTAACCAACCGTGCCAAGAGTGGCTGTTTCCCCCAGCGGCACGCAGTAGTCCACCAGGCAGTGCCAGGTGGACATCACCGCAGTGCCAGGTGGACATCACTGCAGTGCCAGGTGGACTCCCAGAGGCACGTCAAACAATAGCCATGGGATGCTTGCTGCACATTTATGTCATTATACACAGAGAAGGTTGAGCAAAAGTCCCAGAAAAGCAAAGACAAACAGCGTGTGCTTGATTACTCTGCTCTGCCGTGACGCTGTGGCAGTAGGTGATGGTCCTTTCACTGACCTAACTGGTCAATGTTATATGTCTGAGGGACGCTGGGCCAGTTTTGTTACTTTACCAGGTACAGTGAGTCAGTGCCCAGCACAGTAACCTCATACCTCCCCCCAGTTGTGCGTAGAGCTTTGAGGGTCTCCATGTGCTTTGCAGGTTTCCTCACGGTACTCCAGTCTCTAAATTTGCAGGACAGACCTTACTTGACTGGCCAAAGAGGAACAAAATGCACAAACAAATTAGACCGAGAGCCAGCGCCTACTACTATGTCCAGCTGGACGAGGACAGCAGGATCCATCTGCCAGCCCTGACCAAGCTCTCTGCTCCTGTGCTGCAGCTGGTCTCTCAAATCCTCCATCACAGCAGAGAAAAGCAACCTTTGCTGCCTTTGGTTACGGAATACTGATTTTTAATGATAGCTTTCAATATCCTCTTCACATACACTCAGCAAGCCGGATAGGGAGCTTAGATAAGAGGGATGAAGGGCTGAAAGGGGAGTGTGCTTTGTTGTGGAGGTCCACACTTTGCATACACTTTACATTGCATTGTGGCTGGAACACAGGCCCGGTGACTGGCATCTCTAAATCACCGTTGGCGGCAACACTAAGGCAGAAATACAATCATCCTGTCATCTTGCGGGTTTATGTTGCGTTTTGCGATGCTGCTTCACATTTCATGCAGCTGGAGGTATTAAGATGAATCACATCGAGTTCATTACTGGTAGAAAAATAAGATGCTCTCAGGCACCCGAGTTAAATATGTGATGTTGCATCCAAAAGTCCAAAAATACCATGTGGCTGCCACTGCAAGGACCCGAAAGACAATGACCTTGCAACTGTTTGTTTTATTCATTTATCAGATGCTTTTGTACCAAGCATCTAACAAAGAGACATACATGTTAAAAAAAGAAGCGTCAGACAGTTCCTGGTGTACCTGGGGATTAAGGGCCCAGCTCAAGGGGCCACATTAGAATAAATGAGTAAGTGACAGAGCTGAACCTGCATATGTGAGATGGATACGACTCTTGCAGGGCCTCTATGAACCTATCGACTCCAATGTGGGTTCAAAGACATGGCAGATGTCTCTCTTACCCGACCTGTGGTTACTTTGCGGCTGATTTTTAAGTGAAGGGAAAAAAAAATCACATGTTATAGCCAACAGTCTGACACTAACCTGTTTTAAGAGTCAGAGAAAGACTTATGTATTTTTCTGAACCCCTGCCAGAGCAATTCTGAGGAGTAAGTAGTTTGATCATACATCACGTTTCAGCATGTTGAAAAATCAAAGACACAACTTGACAGCTGCTCCATAACTTCACAGCCATGGTATAATCCCTGGAAATGGGAGGACATTAATCATTTGTGTCAAAACAAACACACGTTTGCAAAAGCAATTTCCAGATAAACATAACCGGCCGGCCTCACCTTTGGCTGAAAGTAAGAGTGCATCAGCATACTGTGTGTGTAGAGGTAGAAGATTCTAGAACTCAGTTATGATCACTGAACAGCTACTTCCTCATGAAAGTCACACGAGCATCTGAGCCACAGCACGTCCCACTAACCATGGATCAGAGTCCTGCACGGGTCCACTTTTGGAGACCCGCACAGTACAGCACCACACCTGCCTGGGCCCGTTAACATTCTGCCCGTTACCCGCCCGTACCCGTGATAAATTACACACAATTATTTTTCCTATGCACCTCTCAACGTGACAAGCGCTAGGCCTACATGAATTTTGAATTGAAACGAAAAAGTCCATTTAACACAAAATCAAATCAGATAGATCTAAGTTATCCATACAGTGACGAGCGTGAAAGAGAGAACACGACGACACGCTCCAGCAAGGATTCAAACGTGTATGTGAATGTTTGTCGAGGCGGTTATCTAATGGTGCATTCATTTTTCTCTTGGAACTCGGAAATTCCGAGTTGAGTGACATCACGTCCGACAATCTCCCGTTCGAGAACAAACATGGCTGCCTCCATGAACACATTGCTGTGTTGTTGCTTTATATTTTAGCAGATTTGGAGTGAGATTATTTTTTCCAAGAGACAAACAAACAAGAAACACGAACTAGTCAAACCACATTAAAAGCTTTATAAAATATTTTAGCACATTCATAGCAATATTCTTTTTTCGAAAGGCAAACAAACTACAAACAAACCAAAGGCACTAAAAATCTGATATTGCATGATAGGATACTGTTTACGGTCATGATATGGTATTCTCTAAATCGAACACGTGCAGTTACATTTATAACTATTAATACATTTAACAAGATAATCATTTTTAAAGATTTATAAAATAGAATTACTGTTGAGTGTGTAAGCCGCCATGTTGAAATTACGTCACTGGGGCAACTCGGACAACAAAATCTTGTCCGACATCAACGTCATAAAAGAGGCTTGTTTCCGACGGGAAGTGGCGTTTTTCGTGACGTTTTGTGACGTTTTCATCCGAGTTCCGACTTGGAGAGAAATAATCGAATGCGCCATAAGGTACCCCCGACATACTGAACACACTGTGATGATGACAATTTGTACATGATAGTCTAATACATAGATATTTTCGCTTATATGTTATTTTTGCAGGCTATAATACTGTTTTGATTGACCTGCTACCCGTCGGGTACCCGACCCGGTGCAGGACTCGGCCATGGATGTACTGAGCCGGTGACAGCAACACAGACATGGAAACATCTGCACTGAGCAGGAAGCAGCAGAAACATTATGAGCCTTTTACACACAACAGTGACGCAGACATTATATGATAAATGACAATAAACACAAACAGGGCTTTATAAAATGCAGGTCTTAACTGGGCAAACTTGAATCCCAGTCAGTTAAACACCAAAGCACAGAAAGCAGGTTCATCCATGGTTAAAAAGTTATAATTGTATAAGTAGTGTTATTTTACAACCTAATCTTTCTGGCAAAGCAGCACTGGACAGAGTCTTTAGTGAATTACTCTCAGCAGGCAAAAAGGCTGCTTATGACAAATGACAGTGTCCTTTTCCTACAGCTCACACTTCTCATAGTGACGGGAAATGGGACGGGGGTGGGACTGACGGTGTAGATCAGTCAGTAAGATGGGAAAAGCAGAATTAGCCTTGGGGGGGGGGGGGGGGGCTTTTACAATGGGAGTCAATAACATGTGGGCTATCCACAAGAGAGCTGTTTAACATTAGCCAAGACTGAGAGGATGAGAAGGCCAATCTTCAGGGTCTCGTTCTAGCAGTTTCCCGCTGATGAGTCAGGAGAGGTTTGCGCAGATCTGCTGTGCATATGTGAGACCTGCTCAGTATTAAACACTAATTATTTTTACGTGAGAATCAGTCTCTCTGCCGTGACAGCTTTCCCCCTTCTTGTCAAACACGATAGAAATATCACCCTCAAAGAGTCAAAAAAAAAGAGATGCGTTCTCTGTTTTACTTTTAGGTTTGACACTTCTGACAATCAGGCAGTAATGCAAACGCCTTGGTGTGGCAGCAGTCATTGTACACGGTCCCATGTGCACCCTCGGACTCCATCAGTCAGCAGAAGGTACTTCCAGGAGAAGATCAGTCATAACTCCTGATCTCTCAGCCCTCATGGGGAGGGACCTGTTTAGTGATCCGTCTGAAACCTCCACTAACCGCGAAGCTAATCAAACAATTAGCCACTGGCCTGGAATGTGGCGTATTCCGTCGCCGAGGAGCCCTATCAGACAGCGCTGGAACTCTGAAGGAAACATTATTTCACTACAGCTGCTTCAAGGTTGAAATGCTGTTTCATAGGAATGAGCTGCAATATTTATGCATTGGAGACCAACAGTGGAACTGCTCATTTCACTTGGGCTTTGCCATTTTTTGTAAAGGAAATTTCATCTTAAGTTTCAGTAAGATTGAGTAACACTGGCCAGATACAGTTAAAGATATACCTTTAGGAAAGAACAGCATCATAGCCTTACAGATAAGGACGTATTTAGCATTTTACAGGGCAGACGTAGTTACAAAACTAGCTAAAAATATTTCATAAATCCAAGTTTTAGACATTTAAAAAAAATCTGTTCCCACATAACCTTTGTAATAACAGGACAAGACCTTGGCGGCGACGGCACTTCTGAAATGTCCCACCCCCATAGCTCAGCGATTCCCAGCTTCTCCTCCTACTGGCAGTACAAGAAATGGGGAGGGGGGCCTCAAGCGAGGCCGCTTCAAGGAGGATGACAGCCCCCTAGTTTCAGCATAAGACCCGTTTAATTACCGGCGTTTTTGAGAACATTTCATCAGCAAACATCTAACCTAATAGTTATTCGGTGCATAAGAATATAGAGCTAATTACTGCATAATATTACAAAGTTTAAACACTTAAAGAGCATCCGCAATTTTGGCTATTTTGACCTCTGCCTTAAATCGTTCACTGATTCTATTGCAGTTCTTTTAGAAGAAGAAAAAAAAAGTTACACGTTACTATGTACTAGTCATACTTCCGCGCACACACAAGAAGGTATGCAGTTGTTTAGCTACATTTTAATGCTGCACCAGCGGTCTGCAGACCTTAATCAATCCCGATCTCAGCGCGTTTCCTCGGTTTGGCCGCTTCCGTTTGCTTACCTGCTTTATATCGGTACAGTTCTGATCTCACCGTTTCTCACGCTCGCCTTAGGTCCGTAACCCGTACTTGAGGCTTTAAAGTGGCTTCATGTATTCAGTTTATTTTTTTATTTTGATAAGAAATGCTTAGATTGGATGCACTTTAAATGATGACTGCTAGTCCCGCTACCCTGACCTTAATAAGCAATTAGGAGGATGGACGGGTGGGTGGGTGCACATCCGTGGGAGATTTAGATATTGGGGGGGGGGCGGCAATGAACCCGTTCAGGGTACGTGTCCCCTCCCCCCTGAATGGTGAATGATTGGAGGGATGATTGCCGCTAAACTACAAATAAACCTAAAACTAGTCCACAGAATACCATCAGGATTATGGAAGGTTAAACACGTAAAATATGAGTAATGGCCGAAATGACTTGCAGTAAGCAGTAAGGCTGCTCCTGATAGCAATAATTTCGGAATTTGTGGCACTGTATCGCCTCCCAGTGTCCAGGAGAATAAACGCACCGTCTAAAAATTATCTGAAAATCTATGTAAATTCACGCAAGAACCTGTATTTGCAAGCTGCTGCATTCATGTGTATCATAGAAACAAATTGGTCAAATTTTTACCTTTTCAATCTTTCAAAATCTTCTAAAAGGCTCCAATATATAAATTTTTCATCTATTTAGGAAATGGTTTTCTCTGAACACTGTACAGTGACCTACTTTACAAATAAGCCATGCAGTGACATTTTCTTCCATGACACATTTGCTTTGTGGTTATGGTTTCTGACAATCAGGAGGGCTGTGTCATGTCCAGACGACAGCCTGGATTTCTCTGTAGATGTAATCCATCAGTTGGTAATCAGAAGCAGCTCAGCCCAGTGGACACAAGCCTGCTTTACACTGTGGCTGACGACCAAAACAGACGCCACGTGTTGGGGGGAGGGAGGGGCGTCTGAGATTTTCCAGTCAACCGACACATTATCCCCAGTAGCAAAAGGAAGATTAGAAATCCAGTAAGGTACAAGCTATAGTACTATGTAAGAAGATGTTTAGCACAAATTACATTTTATCTGAAGTGAGGGTATAAAAAAATAGTTATTTTTTTCTTGAGAAAGCAGTCAGATAATATTTAGAGCAGTTGTTGGGTATGGGCCTTGCATGAAGGCCAAACTGCAACCCCAGTCTACGATTGACCTGGGCACTTTCCAATCACAGGCTCAGCATTGTAGCCCACTGAGCCGCACACTGCCGCCTCAGCGATGCACCTAGACTGTGCTCCCAGCCTTAGTTTGTGCACGACACAGCAGAATGTTTCCCCTACCCATCAAACACAATGGGACGCTCCCATAGCGTGACCAGGAGATGGTCTATGAATTATTCAATATGTCAAAAACCTGTCAACTAAAAGGAAAAATGGAGAAAAAAACCCTCTGCACTTATGACCAGACCATGACCCAAAAAACTGCCAGCACCACAGTGGTAAGTGAAAGAGCGAGGTGAGCCCTGGGGGAGCTCGGCCAGGGCTGTGTACGAGGGCAGATGCTCTCGGGGGCTGGGAGTCCTTTAACATAATGACTGTCAGCACAGGCCTCATTCTCTCCCCCAGAGAGTCTGTGGCAAAGTGTATGACACATGGATACACACCGTTATATATACCACTACTGGGTGATCTGGTGTGACACTACGGATAGTCGCAATTTACAAGCACGATAAAACTGTTTTTTTTACTGTAATTTATAACACGTTTAGCGATGAACACTAAGTGGGAAGGTAAGAGCTTACACCATCTGAAACAGCTGTAATCGTACCTGCCCTGCAACCTGCAGACTGACATTCACTGCAGACTGAGGTACACTGTAGACTGACATACATTGCAGACTGACGTACACTGCAGGCTAATGTACACTGTAGGCTGACGTACACTGCAGATGTTTCTCCCCAGAGAAGCTTTTAGTGGTTCCGGGTCAGTAAATGTGATGCAAGTGATCTTCCCTTTTTTGTAATACGATGTGATCTCATATATCCATTAATATACATGTGCAAGCTGCAAAAGAACAGCAAACGATGCTGTTCAGAGGCACACTCATGGGATTACATCAGCTCAGAGAAAATAAGAGGAAGACGACCACTGAAATATTGCTGGTCCGGCTGAACCAAGCAGTGCAGCATGTTATGGATTTTATTGCCTTACACAATGCTGCTGTTTTTCCAGAAGTAATTAACAGTGGCTGACTACACAAGACAGTGACCGTGTTGACCTCCCAATAAATGGATGTCTTACAATCACAGTATAAAATTGCACACAAATATTTCAGCACTTAAATCCATGTAGTTTCACTTATACAAAACACACACAACTTTTTTCCCTGTAGATCATATGCCCCCCAGGTCATTTTGAGGAACTGCGTGACCTATGGGTCCATGAGATTCATTCGGCCCCTTTTGTGCCGGACCAAAAGGACCGTGAGACGTTCAGTGTGACGACTACACGCTTACACTCGGACTGCAAACCAGTGGCATCCCCAGCCGTGTATCCCCAGATAAGCCACGCTCGTTAACGAATATGTTACAGGCCTCTGGGAACCAATCATCCATATGTTTGCTACATAATCTCACCTCATTTTCACCCACTTAATCAGCCCTTTTCATGAAGCATGCATGTTGCCTCATATGTCATCCCTAGTCCCTCCTCTCTGGATTTATCGTTTTTGTGTGCTTGCCTGCAATTCAGCTCCAAGGCAAGTTGTCCGTTTTGAAACGAATGCCAAGGAACCATCAGCGATATCAGAATGCAATCTATTATTTTAAGTCTGCTTGTTAAAATAAACTGATTGATAGGAACATTATAAACAACAATGAAAAGTGTTGCAATGACTCGCCCTTAAAAGCCATTTGCTGCATATCTTGGCCACTGACTTTCGATTCTCCCGGTAACCCAAGGGAACAGTCTTCAAAGTTCTCAGAATGAAACTTTGATCTCACTCATGTGTCTTGACTGGGAAAGCAAAGACTGAATCTGTAATCAGGGCAGATTTAAAGTAGAAGACGGAGAAGGTGTGATGAACAGCCAGGTCAGATCTTACTCCTGATATTCGAATATGGAACCAGAATCATAGTGAGAGGAGTTACTGTTTTCATGTACTTCCAACTTTAAAAAATGAAATTAGACATGAAAGTTATGTCACTTATGGCCATTCTATGATACTAAAAGGGAAGCATCTCATTAAAATCTACCATGTCAATTGTTGCCATAACTTTCTGGAGGTTCAGTGGAGTCAGATCCCACATTACAGGGCAAGAGGGAGCTTCACAAGATCTCAGGGCGTTTTCTGTCACTGCCTGTGCTGTAAGCAGCTGCTAGGTCAGTGGGCAGTAGTGGCTTAATGCTTAGGGAAGCGCACTCATAATTGAAAGATTACAGGTTCGAATCCCCAACCAGCAAGGCACCACTGAGGTACCCTGAGCAAGGTACCACCCCCAAGCACTGCTCCCCAGGCAGTTAGCTGCCCTCTGCTATGTCACATTGTCACTTATGGGTTAAATTCAGAGAACACATTTCATTGTTGTGCACTATGGTGTGTCAACAATGACAATCACTAAATTCAAATTCACAATTATCGACCTTCATGTTAGACCATAACTGTGGACATTTGGGACATGGAGGACCAGACACAGGGCAGGGCTGCTGCTCCAAGGGTGTCCAGCTGGACTTGAAGACCAGGACATCCTGCAGTCCATCACTGAATGGAACTTCACTTCCCATCTTCCTTTGATACTCAACATAATCCTCTTGGTTTTTTTCTGGAATATGCAGTTTATAGGGTGCCTGCACAATATCAGGATGCCAGACTGTCTGTCGCTGAGAAGCCCTGAGGTCATGGGGGGGAGCAAGGAGTCTGGTCTGTTCCATCGTGATGCAGAGAGAAGCAGGGGTTACCTGGAAGGCAGCAAACATAGGACAGCACATGGGAGCTTCAGCCCTGCACACCAGGAGAGGCTGCTGTGTAATGGTAACAGGAACCACGGCACTGTTTCAGTGCTTAATGTGGCCGTCAATCAGCCAGCCAGCCAATCAGATTTCATCCAATGGTTCAGACTCCTGCAATGACCTTGCCATGGAGTCTGAAGGGCGGGTGGGTGGACCTCACCTCTCTCTCATGGGCAGAGCCAGCTTTGTGCTCAGACGGGAGAGCTGCTGCTCTAGGCTGCAGACACGGAAGGCCAGGTAACAGGAGGACAGAATGAGCAGGAGGATGCTGGGGGGGTGGGGGGGGGGTGGGATACGCGTGAGTGTTGGGTAACACTGTCACCGAAACTTGAATGGAGAACTCAGCGAAACGTAAAGCACTTCAAGAGAAAATTATAACAACATTCATGCTATTTTATCAAAAATATAAAGCAGATTTTTTTTGGAGACAATTACAAATCACAGTAACAGACTGGAATAAACTTCATGTATTCCACTGCACAGAGGTAAGAATGAAGGCATTCCACATTTGTACACTAGATGGCAGTAGAAAGAGGGGACAAATCTAAATTAGAAGACCAAAGCAAGAAATGCATTTGTAACTCCAGCTTCATATTCATTAATTGCTATTTACATTTGCAGTTGAACAGGTGCAATTTAAAATCAATTATTACTGCATAATGTTACTAGCAATCATTGGATAACACTGTGCTTTGGACAACATGCAATATGATGATTGTACCACTGGTTTATTACTAATAACCAAAGCACAGATGTATCTCCCGTTTTGCATAAATCATCTGCTACGGAATAAAATAAAGAATTAATATTTACGTAATTCAGATGTGGTGGAATGCGTGCAGGACAGGTTGACATTTATAAAGCACGTGACTTTGGCCAGAAGAAGGAGAGGCCTGAGGCGTAGGACTCACAGCACGATGAAGAGCTTGAGAAGCAGGTGCTCCATCGGGCCCAGCTGTGGTACCGGCTCACCGAGAACCTTCTCAGGCTGCAGGTTCCCCTCTGCGGCACACACCAAAGACCAAAGTTGTTGTCTCTTCCTGCTATGTAAACTCAGAAGCCGCCCTCAGCATCTGGACGGCCTCTGGTCCTTTTAAAGAGGGGGCTGGCTGTGCATTCCTGCCCCCCCTCATCTCTTAACCTGAAAACTAAATATCTAAAAGCATGACTCCATCACAAAGTGAAACCTGAGTTCTCAATCTCCGCTAATCTGGCATGGGCGGCCCACTGCCGTCACGGGCTCTGTAATAGGATATTTGCAGGTGAATTAAAATCCTTGTTTTAACAGGGAACTGGTTTTTCAAGCAACTTAAAAGACTTCTGTGACTACAGGCATAGTACAGGAAAAAAGACAACATTCAATCATTCAATCCTCAGACAGAATAACAATATAAAGTACTGTCAGATACTGCAAATTTTGGTGACACTGTATCCTGTACCTGGGCAAAACACAATATAAAATGATTTTGCTGTCTAAGGAGCACAAGCAGAAAAATTTGGGGGTATAAATTAATTTTGACCATCCTAGGCTTGCCTGTACTACTCTGAATCGTTCACTGCATAACAGAATAGGCTTTAAAATCTGAAAAACCTCAAGGCCAAATCAAACTCCACCCCCATATTTAGAATTAGAGCACTGGAGAGCATCTCATGACTAAAGGACCCAGTGCAGTAATTGAGGTTTCTGAGATTTAGGCACCTAGTCAATTGCGATGGGATTTCAAAAGTGTTTAGTATAAAGACCGAATCACAGAGGCATGAAGACTGCCAAACACCTTCTCTTTTCAAATATTAAATGTCAAATCAAGTCAGACAAGACATACTCTTCATCTAAAGAGCTCTGCAAATGCAATCGTTTTACATTAAGCTTTGTGTCAATGATTTGAAGAAATTGCAGGAAATGTTCTGTACAAATACAATTGTCAATTTTAGGTTCAGCAGACAAAAACCGATGTCTATCAGAATGCTGAGCACAGCATGGCTGTGTTCCATGGGTTCCAGAGTGTGTCACACGGAACCGGACTCGGCATGATGTTGCCTGTCAGCTTCCTGTGTCTCCTTACCCTGCACAGCTGCATCCACCTGGAATGATGTCTCCACCGTGTTCAGGCTGGTGGTTGACTTTCCCAGTAGGTCTGGGAGTGAGGAGGACACGGAGGCCACTGTAGGCTTCCGCCTCCAGTTCAGGACCGGGGGGAACTCTTCTGGGACAGGGAACTCATCCTGAGGCCAGAAGAAGACTGGGTGAATTATAGCGGAGGAGACCCCGCACACGCCGGCCGAGGAGACCCAGAACACACCAACCTGGATGCCTGAGGTACAGCTCAACACTGACGACGTTTTTCATTTTTGCTGGTGAGTGCAATAAATAAAGGCAGGTGAGGAAGATCGGTTTTTACTGAAACATAAGATCCCTGTAATCTGCTGTGTCCTTGTGACCCTGCACTGGATGAGTAGCTGGAAGACTGATGTATGAATGGATGGAGCGATGACTGATGAAAGGATTTGTCATCACAGTAATCACTAATTGGACACACATGTAACATACAAATACATTGATCTTAAAAACTTACTACGTTTGGGGTTGGGAACTTCCAACCTCGAAGTCAGTGGTTTACGTTTCCATTAGAAACAGCTTTACACCTGAAGCACCAGCTGCACTTACACCTGGACACCGCTGAAGCAAGACCTGTAGTCCTTGACAAACCTGGGCTCCCCATTGCTGCACTAAACTGGTGAGCAGCAGCCTGCGGCAGTGCTGAGGCTACGCTAACCAGGGCTAAACGGGGATTATATCCCCGCAGTAACAGACATCCAGTATTCCGTAAAAGTACAACTAAATTTACCCAATAACCTTCATCCCACTTTAGTGAGACGTGGATGTTTTTTCTGTAAAGTCTGATGCGATGAAAATAACTTTTGAATGGGCACCATATACAGAGTGCCCTTTACAGTGTGAAAAGTCTCATTAAATGGGAGCTCCTTTTGGATCCCATTTCAACGCCTCTGAAATCCAAACCCAGCACAGAACCGCGTGACAGTGCAGCCTTGGAGGATTCATCATCACGCCAGTAGAGTATGGAGTGAATATGACCCAGCAGGCGAGGACAGATATTACTCAAGCAGATAGTCAGATATAACAAGCAGGTGTTGAGATGTCCCTCACTCACCTGTGACAGTGAGCTGGGCTCCTCCATGTACTGCTTAAAGCTGAGGCTCTTCTTGCCATTGACCTGCTGGGCAGAGCTGGGGTGAGGAACAGGAATGGGGGCCAACCAGCAGCCCCCCCATGCACAGCACTGTGCAGAAGGTGTAGCCAGTTACAGGGTTTAAATGTTTAAATCTTCATGTTGATGTAAAATTATGATATTATGTCTGTCAAAGTGTGTTAGCTTAGCCACCAAACTAACCCCCCCGATTAGTTTAAACCTGCCACTGGATGTTATGTCACCAAGTATGTCTGAAATGTAAGCTATCAGTTTGGTAAGGGGCCCAGCATACGCACAACATCCGCCCTTAGTAAGTCTGCATGTATTTCCCATAAGTCTGTGCATGATAACCACGCCCAAAGCTCAGCGAGTCTGCATGTATTACCCATAAGTCTGTGCATGATAACCACGCCCAAATCTCAGCGAGTCTGCATGTATTACCCATAAGTCTGTGCATGATAACCACGCCCAAAGCTCAGCAAGTCTGCATGTATTACCCATAAGTCTGTGCCCAAAGTTCAATGTTGACCTCTCACCTGGAGGTGTGTGCAGATCCTCCTCAGGACATCATAAACACTGTCCCGGGACAGCAAGGACACAAACACGTACTGTGTAGAGGACATAGGGGGAGGGGTGTTAGCTTGTCACAAAGTGTCACATTACTGATATCTGATATACAGCAGGTCCCCTTAGCATCGACTGAGACACTCCTTATGATCCACAAAAGAGCGCTTACACAGGACAGAGGACAGCACTTGTTTCAGCACGTTTGAGGCACAATACAATTATATAACATAATAATGCTTTGCATCTTTTTCTTAATAAAATGAAAAGACTGAAAGCCTGTAAAACATAAATTTCAAATTCCCCAGTCATGAAAAACTAACCTAAAGGAAAGTATAAAAGAGCGTTTGCCTGCGCCCAAGTCAGCCTCGACGATGGGGGCCCAGTGGGACGGGGCCCTTCTGGGTGACCTTTGCAAGGCACACCAGGGCAGGGGGTAAAACAGGCCAAAATCGCAACTCAAGACATAAAATTAGATGCTGTTGCCACATGTGGAGAGAAACTGGATCACAAAGCAGGGCAGAAATACTGGGTCTTAAGAAATTGATATTAGGGGGCTTTCTAATAAACAGCCAGGCAGTGACCATGAAGGCTCCTTATATGGGCGACCTTCACCAGCTCGCGCCGCTCCAGTGTTTAGTGCCTCCTTGAAGTAAAGCCTCCAGCATGGTGAGCCTGAGCAGAATCGCGCAGGGAGCCCCACCTTCTGACTGGTGTCCGTGGTGATGGCCAGCCCATTCGGCACCAGCCCGGCCGTTTTGTGCTTCTTTACCAGCCGCACAGACACTATGGGTATCGCCACCTGCAGGAGGACAGGAGGCACGTTCAGGCACACAGAGTGTCCTCCCGCGGGGCACAGCCTCAGCACGCTGCATGGAATCTATCCCAGAATTCACTCTGCCCCCAACGATTTCAATGGCTTGGAGCTTAAGCAGCTGGGTTTACATACTAGTGGAGGAATGAACAGCTGATAAGTAAAAAACAAAGAAGGTGGAGGGAACATAATGTAGTCAAATCTGTAAACACACTAGAAGATATTGCAGCAGTTTAGATCAAGCTAGGCCTCACTGATTTAGCCAAAGCAGCCCACAACCCAGAAAGCAGTGTCAGACGGTCCTTTGAGCAATTGGGGTTAAGAGCCTAACAGTGATACCACTCTGCCAGCAACAGGATTTGAACCGACGACCTTCCTATCATGGGCACAGTGTTCTAACCTGCTGGGTCACATGCTGCCCCACAAGGGTTTAGAAGAGGTTTAAACCCAAGAAAAACACTTACAGCCATTAACCGTTTCTGTTTCTCACTATAGCAGGGGTGTCAAACTCCAGTCCTGGGGGGGCGGAGCCCTGTGTAGCTTAGTTCTTTTCCCCTTCCACCACAAATGATTCAGCTCAATAGCTGTGTGGTAATTAGCACAAGGAGGTGCAAGGAGTTGAATCAGGTGTGTTAAATGAGGGGAAACCCGAAAATGTGCAGGGCTCCACCCCCCCAGGACTGGAGTTTGACACCCCTGCAACAGCTTCATCTTCTTTGGAGACTTCATCCACACTTAGTGAGTATTTCACCATGCTGGAGATGCCATCTCCAAAGTACACGCTGAATGTCAGGTGAATTTAAAATGCTTGCGTTGGGACCCACAAGGCCGGTGCTGACAGTGAGCCAACAGGACCAGCTCCCGCCGGCCCGAAACGTCCTTTCTGTGCCGGAACACTGTCTGCCCGAAGGCCACACCACGCACACCTGTAACAACTCGTCCATCTTCAGAATATGTTCACTGATGAGAATTCAAAGCACTTGTGTAAGTCACTCTGGCTAAGGGCGTCGGCCAAATGCGGTAAATGTAAACCTTAGCTGCCAAACTTAGCAGACAGTCACCTGACTTCCCTCACATGACAAAACGCAAACATCGGTAGAATACAAAAGGTGCTACCCACAAGCACCACAGAGGAACCTATTTGCACAGAGAATTGCCTCATTATGTTATTTTGAAGCAATGAGTTTAACATGTGAAACTGACTGCCAGATGGATTAGCTGACGCTCATAAGCTGCCTGAGTCTGTGTCTTGTGAACATTCCTGTTTCTCTCTGTTATTTACCTATTATTTGTGGAATTCTTTCTACTTTTAGCATTACAATATTAATCTTACATTGATATAATTGTTTTAAACTGTAATTTTCAAATATTAATATTATAATATTAATGTAAAATAAATAATCATATAATATTTTTAAATATTATAATATTAATGCTATAATTTCTGTAGTGGTAAAACATCACTGGATGATCTTGGATATAACAAATATAAAATTACTTATAGAGCTTTAGTCATGTAGGCAGTTTTCTTAATGAGGCAGGTTTTTGTTTTTTCAATCCAACTATCCATCTTCCATAACTGGTTTCCCAGTAGAGTGTCATGGTGGGCCTGGAACATGTGCCAGGAACCGCAGGGACACCCTGAACGGGATGCCAGTCTCTTACAGGGCATTCGCTTACACACGATGGGCGATTCAGAGATACCAGCACACGATGGGCGATTCAGAGATACCAGCACACGATGGGCGATTTGGAGATACCAGCACACGATGGGCGATTTGGAGATACCAGCACACGATGGGCGATTCAGAGATACCAGCACACGATGGGCGATTCAGAGATACCAGCACACGATGGGCGATTTAGAGTTACCAGCTCATCTGACTGCATCTTTATGGATGGAAGGATGAAAATGGGTTACCCAGAGGGAGGCTGTGCAACACAGATGTTCACTCCACACACCCAAGGTATAGTTAGGATGTGAACCAACACCCTGGAGGTGTACGATAACAGCACTAGCCACTTAGCCATCATGCCACGCTCTTTCCTGACCATTTACTGAAAATATGAATGCATATAAGGTGACGAAGGGCATGATGTGCTAATTAGGTACTCTGCACATCTGGTCACGTCCCAAACCCCCCTACTCCTTAACGTCGCATGCCAGCTGCCTTTGTGGGCCCACACAAGAGCCACGCTTTCTGCTAAACGGGATCCAGATGTCCATTTGCAGAAAGGTCCAGAGATCTTAACAGCACACTGTGTGCATAGGGGACCCAAATTAGAGTAAATGACTGTCAGTACAGCCTCAACAGGTGACGTGTGCCGACCATTTACTATTTAAGGGCTTAGGACCCCATATTCCATATCAGAAGTAGTGTTTAGATACAGATTTATGAAATAAAATAAAGATAAAACAAATGTGGAAAGGAATATTTGTCAAACTAATAAAATAAAGAGAGTATTTTATCAGTATCAGTATTCCCAACACACTTTACATGATTCTGCGGCATGCAGAAATCTAGATGTGGACCAAATATTTACACAGAAATTAAGTCTGATTCCAGATCAAAAGGAACCACACACAAAATATTATATGAAAATGACAGTTTAAAACAATTGTATCAATATAAAACTAAAATTAAACAGATTCCTTCATATTGCTTATATATTTCAAAAATGCAGGAGTCAGTCGGTAGCGAATGAACCCCAGAGAGTGATAGAGGGCCTCACCTTGATATCCTTGCCAAAGAGGTTGGCATGGAAACACAGCCAGTTTCTGGAAATATAGAGGCGGCCCTGTAGCAGGATGTCTCTGAGAAGAGCGCAGGAATACACTGAGGGGGAGAAAGCACCAGAATACAGATTAGAGCAGGGGGAGCCCATCAAAGGAGGCAGTGACAAGCATGTGAGCGGGCGGGAGAGCTGGCGGGCAGACGGACGCGCACACAGACATACTCACATAAACTCAGACACACACAGACACACTCAGATACACAAAACACAGAGACACAGGCATATACACACAAAACATAGACACATACACACACATGCAAAGCACAGAGACATACGCATACACACACAAAAAACAGACACACACACATACAGACAGATACACGCGCACACACATACACACAAACACAAAGAGACAGATATGCACACACAGACAGATACACTCAGACACACACACACACACACACACGCACACACACACACACACACACACACACACAAGACATGACAACACCCTCCATGGGGGAATGGTGGTAAACCGGCAAAAAGGAAAAACAAACTTTGGCTGTGATTAACTCCAGGCCTCTAACCCCCCTCTGCACTGGAAACGGTGGTTTGCACCAGGCAAGGATGCAGCTGAAAGCTCTCGCAGCTGCCTGGATGTCATCTATCAGAGTGGCTAGACCTTTGGCTGGAGCTCTGGTCCAATCCCATCCAAAACCACCAGGCACGCTCCAGAAACTCATTCGCTGCAGATGTCCGTGTGTGTTACCACGGCGACGTGGCGTGCATGCAGCCGGCCTCCTTACCCTTCATGAGCGTCTCCTCCTTGGGCACGGTCTGGAAGAGCTTGTGGTACTGCGAGTTGTACTTGCTGACCGTCTGCGGGGAGCAGCAGGGAGAGGTACAGGTGAGTGGCTGACTGAGGCCGTGCGTTGGGGGCCGGGACCGGTGAAGTAGCCCCAGCATGCTGGGCAAACCCTGTCATGCAGCCTGCCCCCCCCCCCCGCCACTGTGCCACCCAGTGGGCGACCACTCAGCTAAATTTCCCCCTTGAAGAACAAAGCAAACCAGCTAACTCCCAAGCAGATGGAGCGGACGGCGTCTCCTCTGTTTGAGGCGAGTCCCTCCTTCTCAGGTCACCTGAGCTTCCTGGAGCTCCTTAAACCAAAATCATGACTCACATGGTCTGATCGAGCGAGGGGTGTGTTCTCTTAATATTTAACACTGGAAGAACGTATCCAGGCCCAAAATGACACACATACTATATTACAATATTAACACACGTCTTTCATAATGGGATACTTTATGGACAGCTATAACAGATCCATTCCACCTTCCCCATTTCACAACATGCAGAGCTACAAACTTTATATGACAGTTGCCAGGCTTCTCAGGAGGAAACGTAACCCTCTGCTCACATGGCGGACATACCACTGAGTAGCGGGTTATGTTATTGAGGTAGATAAAGAAGGGTACCACTGAGCCATGAAAAAATTCACTCTCTGTGTCAGGCTTAAAGCTACAAGAACACAAAACACAAAAATGTGTGTGTGACTGTGTGTGTGTGTGTGTGTGCATGTGTGAGTGTGTGTGTGTGTGTGTGTGTCAGGAAGGGGGTGAGTCCATGATTCTCATGTGAAGGATGTTATCTCTCCGCGGACAATTCGGTCACCAAAATGAGAAGAGAGACTCACTGATCCACGGTAACATTTTTTCACATCCTCGTGTGACAAGTTGTCGATAAGATGGATCCTGTGACACAGAAAGGACAGGCTGGTCAGACACAGTCTCATCATCCGAGGGGACAGAGTGACGTGTCTGTCTAAGACATAGGGGAAGCCGGAACATACACAACAAACACATTAGAGATCACATTTCAGCCCCAAACACATAGGGCTCAGTATCAAACCTCATAAAAGGAACCTTTTAGATTTTACTACATCATAAACCAGTAAAGCTTTAACATGCAGACACATGCACATTGTTCAGATAGAACAGGCAAATCATTGTTGTCATTTTCTTTTGTCTTGTATTTCTGTACTTGCTGGAGTAAAGCTAAAAAACTGACCCAAACATTTTATGTTTTGTGTGTTTATTAATTAAATATGCCAGAAATGCTGGACTTTGGATGAAAAGCATGTTAGAATGAACAGACCTTAAGGATATTCCCATCGCTGCCCAGCTCCAGCCATAAGACGCACCTTCCTGAGTACTGCAATAACTACAACTGTGATCAGTTTGGACCTGGATGCTTGCTTGACCCTGAAACCCCCCCTCACACGTTTCATATTACAGTATTCACGGTCTCTCACCTCCCCTGCACCCAGTTAGAACTGGCCGTGCTTCAAAGCCACTGGTGAAACCACTTGGAGGCAATCACTGATCTCCACAACTCAGTCAGTGGCCTTTTATGGGTCACGAGCTGTCACATGACACGGTGCCTCCATCACACGGGGTACAGTTAATCCCCACAGTACACTGAAGTGTACTGCATATACCAAGAAGAAAAAAAAAAACAGGGTGTTTAACAAGAACCAGAACCTCTGGACCAATCGGAAACATATGGAAATACAGATTATTATATATCTGCACAAATAGTGACTCTTCATAAAGCAATGGCAGAATATACTACGCAAAGGGACAATGCTAGTCTCAAGGCACAGAGACCCTCACAGGACAGCTGCGTGGTATCCAGAAAGCAGAATGCTTCACAGTTAAGAAGGTAAATATCCAGACATCTGCCTGCATGGGAGCTGAAGGATGGGAGGCTAGCTGCTATTTTCATGCAGAAAATGCATTTTGTATGGTACAGGCTTTAAGCGTAAAAACTCTCTCATGCTAAAAGAGGACAAAAAGAATAAAACATTGCACAGTGTCTGGAGCTGCTTTCTCTCATGACAGACTGCAGCCATTCTGACATACAGGGCTTGTTGTCTGTCACACTGCCAAGCCAAAATTAGAACTCAGGTGACAAGTGAGGCTGTGCTGTCCCAGCCCTGAGGAGATCCTGGTGGCCCAGAAAACAAAGCTTGAGTGTAGATGTGAGTTTCAGAGCCACATTAGCTCTCTTCCAAGCATTTTGATAAACATGGGAAATGAATAGGCTCAGAGTGGGACCTACAGCAGTGTGCATAGGTGCAGATCAGGTGGGGTGTAGGCGAGGTGGGGTATAGGTGAGGTGGGGTGCAGGCAAGACATTATGTCACTGGCTGACTAACTTCTCGTTAACCTCGTGCTGTACTGTATGTACATGAAAAACCAGCCTTCCATCCATCTTCTAACAGTTCATCTACACAGTGGAGCTAGAAAATTTGTGCAGCTTTTAGAATTTTCTGTACTTCTGCATAAATATGACTAAAATGTAATCAGATTTTCATGCAAGTCCTAAAACTAGACTAAGAGAAAACAATTATACAAATGACACAAAAACAGTATACATGTCAGTTCATTAACTGAGGAATATAATCCAGTGTTACAGAACAGAGTGTGAAAAAGGATGCAACCTTGCCAGTAACTGGTGTGAACCCATTGTGCAGTAATAAGATATGGGGACACCTGGGGGCGGCAGTGGTAAAGCTTATTGATCAAGGTGGGGCTGGGGGAGGCGAAGGGGGTACCACACTGGTGGGTCAGTTGGCCAAATTTTAAAAGCGTAACCGTTCTCTCTTTTGCTAAGGTTAGTCTTGAATTTTTTCTGCTTTAATTGTTTTAAGGCACAGGAGACGTAAGCATTGTGTCTGCATCGTTTTCTTCTGTTAGGCTATTTTGTGCCGGTTCACTTAGCTGTGAAACCCCAGGTAGGTGTGAAGTCTCAAAGTGGAATATTCCATTACAGCCTGGATGGGGGTCAACTTCATCGATCGTGAAAATGCAAACAGACATGTTGCTATAATATAACTGATCATATCCTTAAATGATCATATCCTATTATCCCATATCCTTAAATATCCTTAAATGTAGCGTCTGGAAATACTGTCTTCAGAATTCTGCATTCTCTCAGTTCACAGACAGATATCCTCAGAGTCTCCTGAGGAAAATAATGGTATAATTCCAAATTCCATCAATGATGGTGAGCCGTCCAGGTCCAGAGGCAGCAAAGTCGCAATGATGCTGCCATCGTGAGGCTCCTCTCAAAGTTGGCTGAAGGTTCTGATGCTGTAATGCAATGTTTGCTTTTCACCAAATAAAATGCGTCTAATTCAAGCCAAAAAGGTCAATACTGAATGCATCCGTTCACAGAACATTCTTCCTATAAGCTCCTGGCTTGTTCATTTGATGTTTAGCAGACTTTAGATGGGCAGTAATGTTCTTCTCGAAGAGTTCTGGCTTTCTCCATTGCTTTTCAGTGATCTCCTGATGGTGGGCTCATGAACACTGACTTTAGATCCTGGGGTTCTTTGTGACCTCCCAGACTATTACACACCCTGCTCTTGGAGCAGTCTTTGTTGGACAACCACTCCTGGGGAGGGTAACAATGGTGTTAAATTTCCTCCATTTGCACATGAACTGCCTAAAAATGGACTGCTGAGCCCAAACTCCTAAGAAATGGCTTTGTATGCTTTTCCAGTCTGGTCAGCATCAAGAGCAATTATTCTGAGGTCCTGCACTGTCAGAAAAAAGTAGCAATTTGTACCTTTGAGGGTACAATTACAAGCACTGGGGCTGTACCCTCAAGGGTCTGCCAATTGTACCCTAGCTGTAGGAATATGTACCTCTGAAGGTACAGACATGGACTGTGAGGAACATTTTTGTACAATAGGGGTTGCATTCATGTTGTTTGTACTTTGGGGTATAAGTTGTACCAGGGCTGTAGCCTTTTTCTGACGGTATGCTGTGAAGGAGAGACTTTGATAGAGCAAATGCTCTTTAAATAAGTGAGGGCTTCCCCTGATGTCTCTAATGTCTGTAAAGTGTCCAATGTCTCTTTATCTAGATTTATGTGAAAATCTGATCACATTTTATCATTTTATTAGTCATATTTATACAGAAAATTCTAACTAAATTTCTAGCACCACTGCTTACGCTGTTAGCCGCTGAAAGAAATACTAAATTAGCGTCACATTTGGGTGTCCTGTTCCTCAAAAGATAGAATAAATAATGGAATTATCACATCACCTTTAAAACGTAGCGCAGAATAGCATGAATAGCTGTGATAAAGGATGAGATTACTGAGCAGATATGCAGAGGGGGCTCTGCTAGCCTGCTGGGTGGCTCACGTTGGGGGGGATATGAGGCGCGCATTACAGGCTCGTTATAGTGGCTTCCTCAGTCCCGAATGGGGGGGGGGGGGGGGCTGGATAGCTGAAGCAAGCACAAGAGTTCTGCACAGATCCATTTCTGTCCATCCTGCATCATTAAACAGGCACAAACATGACTTCAGCAGAACGTGTGAAGACTTCAGAAACCAGGGCTGGTGTGGTGGTTCTCACTATGGCCTCATGCCTCTGAGAGCAGAGTTTGAGTTGCCGGCTCCGGGTTCTCTGACCTCTTCCCACAGCCCAAGAATGCACAGGGTGAACTGGAGTGATCAGAGTGTCCATAGATGTGAATGGCATGTGCCCTGTGATAGGTTGGCGTCCCATCCTAGATTATTCCCTGGGTTAACCTAAAGCAGAAGTGCTGATGTCCAATAGGAATACTCCTTATCTAAACTCTTATTGGACGAGCATGACTTCTAACTTAAGTTTACCCAGTTATAACTGAGAAGTCCTGATGTCCAATAGGAATGCTCCTTATCTAAACTCTTATTGGACGATCATGACTTCTAGCTTAAGTTTACCCGCTTATAACTGAGAAGTCCTGCTTCGTGGAAACGCCCCCCTCAGACCTCTGGGACCCTGACTAGGACAAGCAATTTCAGAAAATGGATAGAATTCAGAAGCTCCCCCCCCCCCGCCTGAAAAAAACCTTCCATCTCTGTCATGTAGGTCTGCTGAAGTAGGGGGTCCGTATGCACTGCCAATCTGCCTGATACTTATCGATATGATCCTTCTCCTCCCTGACCAGGATAACCAGAAGCTCAGACAGCAACACTCTCACTTGAATGCAAGTCTTCCCAAAAGTGTTGGGGCACACAGTCACCTGGGACAGAAGATCTAGGTTAGAGGTGGGGAACCTGATCCATGGGGGGCCGGTGTGGGTGCATTTTTTGGGATGACCTCTCAGTCAGCCGTTGATCCCCAGGACTGGAGCCGAAAGCCGCTGCTTTATTATTGGCTGATTGAAAGGTCACCCTAAAAAGCCACACCCACACCAGCCCTCCATGGAGCCCGTTCCCCAGCCCTGGTTTTGATGAAGGCTTTTAACTGCCAGTTGGTGGAGCAAAATCTCTACATAATAATCTCCTCCAGTTAATACTCAAACGAAAGTTTGGCGCCGCAGGATTCGGAGTCGGAAGGCCCTTAGTGATGGACGGAGGGGCAGACATCCTCACGGTCTGCTTTAGACCTCTGTCACATGACCTGCACTCTGCACATGTGGTCTTGATGTTTCCTACATACTGGTGTTTATAGGGAAGCAGAAATGGGAACTTGGGACGTTGCATCAACTCTTGACATACTTGACATACTGCCTCTATTACAGCATCGTAAGCCAGTCAAAAAAATAATAATAAAAATAGTTCTCACCAAAGCTATTGCCAACACTGTGGAATGGCACCTTAAAATAGAAATTAAAAATATTCAATTCCTCCTGAGCAGAACCTTTTTCAGGGATACCAGTACCACCCCAGTCATCCAATACATCCCCAGCTGCTACGGACCATAAACTGTCCTTTTCAGGCATGTTACTTTTAAAGAAATAAAGGCCTTTAAAGAAATGTAAGTAAATCGTGGTGTTAAAGGAGCAGGAAAATGATGCTAAACAAAGACCCAGAGCCCAGCGATTTGGTGTGAAGCTGCTTCAGACAAAGCCTTTGTAGGTGTGTAACCAGTACTGCTCCCTCCAAGGAGCAAAGCTAGACTCAGTAGGGAGCAGAGTGAGGAATTACGCTGGGCAAAAGGTTTGTGCAGACATGAGGTACAGGGTGGGGGGGGGCAGGGTTGCAACTGATAACTGGCAAATGCTTTGCAGACAAAATGATCTTTTTCTGATCTTAATTTCTGTTCTAACATCACACCTGACAAATCCATTCATTTATCACACTTGGTCCAGTTTTTGATTCTCAACCCCTAATGTGTGTTTAAGCAAATTTAAGTAGTTCAGCGAAGTTTTTGTGATGGTGTTATAATTTCGTGCTTTATAATGCCACAGACAACCAATATAGAAAAGGACAAAAAGTGGGGGAAAATGAAACCACATGAACCTGATCTAAAAAAGAATTTCCAACATAAATCAGTTTGCTTTTCTGTATTGCCTCTTTAACACTGATTCGAGTTTTAAGATCATAACAAAATGAATCTCCTGGTCTCCAGCAGGGGGCAGAAGCCAACAGCTCCCCCTACCAGCCTGCATGCAGGAAGCGGCAGATGCGTGCCATGCCTTGCCTGAACTCCGTGGGGCCCTGAGAGTCTTCCTCCTTGAGGGTCTCCGCCAGGTCCTGCGGGGTCGAGAGGCTGACTTCCTCGCTCTGCTCCTGCTGCTGCTCCGCCATGGTCCTGGGCCTGTGCATGATAAGCGGAGATGCTGCTGTTTCACATTTTCTGTCCTATTTACAGACACAATCCCTCAGCAGCACCTGCGCCCCCTCGGGAGGGGAAATCGTTAAATGCAGCCGTGCACAATTAAAGGTGTAACAAACAACCTGCCTGCTGCATCTCTCCCAGTCGCGGCACATCACTCTCCTGCTGCATCTCTCCCAGCCGCGCCACAACACTCGCCTGCTGCATCTCTCCCAGCCGCGCCACAACACTCGCCTGCTGCATCTCTCCCAGCCGCGACACAACACTCGCCTGCTGTATCTCTCCCAGCTGCGGCACATCAGTCGTCTGCTGCATCTCTCCCTGCCGCACCACAACACTTGCCTGCTGCATCTCTCTCAGCCTCGACACAACACTCGCCTGCTGCATCTCTCCCAGCCACGGCACATCACTCACCTGCTGCATCTCTCCCAGTCGTGACACATCACTCACCTGCTGCATCTCTCCCAGTCGTGACACATCACTCACCTGCTGCATCTCTCCCTACCGCAACACATCACTCGTCTGCTGCCTCTCTCCCAGCAGGGGCACATCAGTCACCTGCTGCATCTCTCCCAGCAGCGGCACATCACTCGTCCGCTGCATCTCTCCCTACCGCGGCACATCACTCGTCTGCTGCCTCTCTCCCAGCAGGGGCACATCACTCGCCTGCTGCATCTCTCCCAGCCGTGCCACAACACTCGCCTGCTGCATCTCTCCCAGCCACATCACATCACTCTCCTGCTGCACACTCGCCTCATTGTTGTTTTTAATTTAACCTGACATCCCACTGCAGAGACAAAGGCCACACCGGCTCCGAAGGTGGAAGGAACACCTTCACTATCCCCAGAAATCCACAAGAAAGGCCAGTTAAATAGGGAGCCCTTCCGCTGATGTTTACAGAGTGAAGATACCGTCTATCATTCTTATCTGATCATCATCTGCTCTGGAAGGTAAACACTGCTCCCATGTGACAGGAAACAACGGTGAAAACCAAACCCAACTACAGCATGCAGAAAAAAACACATATATGACCTTTGCTGATGAGAAGCAGAACAACCTAATTTTGCAGATGGGACCAGATTAAACACTGTTATGAGAAACAAAGATTATGAGACTATAACGATTATGAAAGTGGGGGGCGGGGGAGAGGGGGCAGCAAGCCTGGCCTGACGATTATGCCTGTGGGACACATGCCAGAAACAAGACCATAATCCCCTTTTAATGAATAATTTTCTGCAAATCCTCCATCTTTAACACAGCCTGACGCCTGCAGAGCAAAGCCCGGCTCAGCTTTCAGGCCTTTCCGGTAACTTCCATTTAAGAAATTGGCCATTTCCAGAGTTAATCCACCAAAATGCAAGGAAGGAAAGAACACAGGCAGATGACAGACAGACCGACAGACAGACAGACCGACCATTCATCTGAAGCATTTAAAAACATGACTATGGTGGTATTTGCCATGGAGACCCATTTCCATGATAAATAGAGGGGTGCAGCAGTGAAGAGGAGCAGGAACATCACCATCTCAGCCACTTTTGCAGAAACCCCAGCCTAGTAACTTCATTACTCCTGTCTCAACCAAGCTGTGAAGACTGGGTGTGAAGCACGGCTCTCTCGGTGGTGAGGGATTTACGCACATTAATCTGGAGCTTCGCCAGCTGCGGTTTGTGACCGTCCTCTGGGGATGCTCAAAAAGTAGAACGAGTGATTTTCAGGATATTGGTGCCAAGGTACAGCACACAGATAATCAGGCTTTAAAAAATACATAAAGCTCTAGATTTCAAGCTTAAAGATAAAAAAGAGCACCTCTTGTCTGGTTTTAAGTTACTATGTCAAGAGTATTTTCATCCTGAATGAAGAAAATATATAAATACTATGGGCCCTATAGCTTCTGGGACCCAGAAGAATTTCCACTCAGCAAGCAGAGAAGCAGGAAACTATACGAGACAAGCATCTAAAGAAGACTTCTAAAAGCTTGTTCTGCTCACCATCTTACAAAGGCCAATCAGTGGCCAGTGAATAGCGGCAGCACTGTGAATAACAAGTGCTGCCCAGAGACGGTGCCAGTCGACGACACTCTTATCTCAATCAGTCGTTCGAGGTTCATGTTATTAAATACTTCATTTAAAGGTGCATATTGGCAAAAAAAGCTAGCTGTGTGTTTGGTGCTGCAGTTTGAAGTGTCCAGGAGGGCTGGCACTCTGGAAAGAGGCGGAATGCAGATAGCAGAGCAATCCAGCTCACACAAAGGCAGTGGTACACACGCCAGGCCGCCATTACCAGAGGCTAAACCAGGAAAGAAGAAGAGGGGCAAAGAGGTCTCATTCTTCAACAGACATGACATCATAAGATGGCTCGATTCCTAGCACCTCGGGGGGGGGGTCAATGGATGGAATGGTATCCTGCTTCCAGTGAGAACACACGAGGAACATCTAGACCTGCAAGGCAGTGCTGTCACCTTGTCACAGGGGGGCAGAAAGATGAGAAAGGTCTCTACGGCAACCAGGGTGCTTGGCTTTAAGAAGCCCTTTAGGCTCTCTATCTGGCAGGATCCTCAAGAGGCCAAGGAGACGAGCTCATTTACCGAATATAAGAGCGTAACCCCAGCCCCAGCATGCACTGCAGCACCAACACAGCCGTGCTGGTCTCCCTCACAACAACCACCCAGAAAAAATCCTTATTCATCCTGGTGTCTGTTCATGTCCAAGATATGAAATGAAGAGCACACAGCCTTCAGAGTCCAGGAGCAGCCAGTCACTGCAAACCAAACACCCCTGTGGATAGTGAGCGTCAAAGCTCAGTGCTGCAGCCGGAAATGCCGGGGAGTGACCCCCGCGGTCTGATGCTGGTGAGTGACCCCGCGGTCTGATGCCGGTGAGTGACCCCGCGGTCTGATGCCACTACTCCAACTTTAAAGACAGAAAAATATATATTAAAAATCTACCTGAAAGATAAAACAAGAAAAAGTGATGACCGAGAACCAACTGAGTTTAGCTCAATCGCACTACAATATTACTATAGATTTTTATAGATAAATCTGCCCAGACTTCAAAGGACCCAATCCCACAATGCACTATGCCTGCTTCAAGCACTGTAAAGCTTATGAGCAGAATTCACTTCTAATGGTTACCCTTATTTCCCCCTCCCTGCACTAAATAAAGTAATAAAGTAAAGCGATAAGCCCTTTTAGAGTGGGATACGGTGGGAGGTTCTGTTTTACTGTGGACTTGAACTTTCATTTATACGAAAAAGAAAACACATGTAACTTTGTTGATGTATCATTGTTTTCAAGCATTGCATATTAATACAAAGATTAAAAAAAAAAATTCACTTCTGACTTCCTCGGCGTATTTATATATTTCTACACATCATTTTGCATTTTTTTGCTACCTGTGTGTATCCTGCCTTTACTATCACCACATTTGTTGTGTTTGTTGTGCTTGTGTTGATTCAGTGTCTGTTGTTTAACACACTTAAGAGAACATCGTCGTTAGCCAATGGAAAGCACCACACTGATAGCCAGGCGCATAAAAACACAGACCTGTCAGCGTCAGCGCCAAAGTTAGGGATGGTAATCATGCACTGAAAGATGCCATATTGATTTACAAGCCAGATAAAACACAGGGCGACACATGACAGCAGCAACGCTTGAATCCCAGAACCATCCCTTTAAAATTCCATTAGCAGAATTGGGCTCATTAAGGATGCAGTGATGAGCCACTGTAAGAGGTCTTAACAGGGTTACCCACGGCCCCGACGCACAGCCCCGTCTGCAGGAGGCTCCTGTCAAGCGAGGCCTCCGTGCAGGACGCTGCCAGACATTCCTGATTAAAACACATTTACCAGGTCGTCACCAGACCACCCAAAATCCAATTACGTTAATCCACTTACTCGGCCCTGCAGCCTCTCAGCTCCAGTCGGAACCAGCAAAGCGTTCCTTCCTCCATCTTGCCCCATCAGCATTTTTGCCTCTCGCCTAGCAAATCTACCCCTGACAGCCACTGGCCTTGCCACACACCAGTTACAACATCAGAAACAGCGAGAGCTGAAGGAGCGGGCTGCCCTCCGGCGACCCTCTCAACAAGAATCACTCCTGCTGCTGTCCAACGCCATAAATAGATCTTTGGCTGATGGACGCTGTGCTTTTCAGGTGCAGGGGGGAGAAAGGTCACCTTGACAGAGCCCAAAAAAAAAAAAGACACCAGACTGTATCTGCCAAATGGCAAGAATGTCGTCATTAGTCAGTAAAAAATGCTTCATTACTTCTGTCCCTTTCTTGTCCAGTGGGGACACAGCGTTCATTAACTGATCTACACTGAACAGCGTTCGAATCACTTTAATTCCCAGATTCGTTTACGTTATTTCCGACATTATTAACAGAGGGTTTAAAAACAGTAAGGCACACACCGGTAAGCTCATTACATCACTTCCTTCTTACGAACTTTTACTGAAAGCTAAACATCCTTTGAAGCGATTCTTAGGTAAATCTTACTGTGGTGCAAATTTCCGCCACCAGCGTGAGGTACTCATAGTGAAAGAAAACATCTGGGGCGCGCAGATCTTTCTGCACCACCACACTACTCCGACAATGTTTTCAGTTATTCTAATATAATATAACGTTCAGGCAGATATAATTAAACACCATTCCCGATTAGTCGACTCGAGTGAACAGGATGAATATAAATTATAGATATTTAAACACCTGAAGTGATGGGGCTTTTATTATGCTAACAGATTCAAAAACAGGTCTGCGTAATACATGCTTAATATAGGTAGTTCAAGAGAACTGCGGTTTTTGCGCGAGGTGAGCCGATGATGCACAAGTACATTTTCTTATTCACAAACCCTGTGAGCAGCGCTTCGGCTGCCTGACCGCCCGCTTCCAGCGGCTCATCATAAACTTACCCTCAGCGCGACAGGTGATCGCCCAGTAGCGGCTCATGTCTCCCGCAGACTAGCGAAGGAAGTCCGGGTTCCGCATCTCTGGCACAAGTGGAAGGAAGAAAGTAGAGAAGCCGACGAGCAGAGCGCACTTTCAGTTTCCTGGACTGACGGACCGGGGAGGCGGCAGGCAGACGGGCACGCAGGCGAGCAGGCAGACAGGCATGTAGACGGGAAGGCGAGCAGGCAGGCAAACGGGCACGCAGACGGGAAGGCGAGTAGACGGGCACGCAGGCGAGCAGGCAGGCAGACGGGCACGCAGGCGGGAAGGCGAGCAGGCAGGCAGACGGGCACGCAGGCGGGAAGGCGAGCAGACGGGCATGCAGGCAGGCATGCAGACGGCGGACTTGTTGCGCTCAGCATCCCCGACCACAGTGGGCGTGACTCGGGGGCGTGATCTGTAGCTTATTGTTTTAATGCATTTTTTAATTACACGATTATGCATTTGAATTTTTAAATGACACTTTTTTTGTGTGGTGTATTACGGGTGCTGGCTCGACTTTGTTGATTTAGCTTTTGATAAGATGTTTGAAATTTAATCGAATAGGCTGCAGTAGAATTTAGTTTTACCAACGCAATCAAACTATGGTTTGTGAAGGTACCTTGTATTAGCTTATAGGCCTAGTCATTACGAGCATACCGATAATGTAGACGTGTTATGTCATATTAACAGATGGTAACCATTTGTAGCTTTGCTTTGAAAATCCAGAACGCTCATATTTGTACAGATGTGAATTCAGGTTTTTAAAACAACCTTGCCAGAATCAAGTAACTTCTGGATTCCTACCAAAGTCTGGCTTTTGTGGTCACTCAGACAATCCACCCTCCTGAAAATGTGCTTACATTCATAACCAAAGAGGGTTTGTATTATGGCTTTTTGATTTAAAGAAGCAGGATGCCTGATTTCCAAATTTAAGTAGATGTGTCATCTGCACCACCTGGGATTTTGCCAAACACTGTACTTGTAGCTGGTGTGCTACTCTCAGAAGAGAGGAAATTAATATTTACAGACAATATCATCTTATGCTTTGGGAGAAAGTATCTGCTATAGTATTGTCTGTGGGACACCACTAAAGTTCAAAACGTTGTTATTCACAGACAACCCCTTGGGGGGGGGGGGGGGGGGGGGGGGGGGG
>JAODJU010000007.1:1056687-1068880 GCA_026776725.1 Gnathonemus echidnorhynchus
CCCCCCCCCCCCCCCCCCTTCCTACCCACTTCTCTCTATCTCTCCAACACCCCTCTGTGTTGCTCTCCTACACCACTAAACCTGTTCATCTTTCAGTTTGCACTGCAGCCAGTTCTATGCCGGGGGAAGAGAGATGGCAGATTTGGCGAGACACCACCCTGTGACTCCAGGACACATGGACTGCTTTACATATGGGAGTGGTTTGACCCCCCGAAACACTCTGTTGGCTCTGCTCTGAAACAGCAGCGGAACAAGTCTGTGTTTCAACACAGACCGAACTACACACAGAGTGCAGACCCCTGAGGAACAGCACACAGTGAGGCAGAGAGCCCTGCACGTTCTTCAGGTTGAGCCTTACGACAGGGATTAAGGAGCTTATTTATTTCTTAAGCAATCATATAGAAAAGGGGGATGGGGGTGGGGGTTGGGGGAGGCACAGAACAAGCTTCTGATGAAACAAAACAATGGAAGTAAATCAACTCATTTACATCTGTTTACAGGACTGGCACTGGCCCTGCCTGCCAGCAGGGGGCTCCCACGCTCACACTCAAGCTGTGACACTCAAGCCGATACAAAGTCCATCTTACGCGGCTCTCCGCGTCGCAAAGGCGTCCTGCATCTCATGCAAATTTCCCAGCTGAGCTCTTAATTGTCCATGAGCCAGGAGCAGTTAGGTCACTGCTTTGATTTATTTATTTATTGGCGAGGTTGGGGGGGGGGGGAGGTTTAGGTTTCAGTCCAGCTCAGCATTCCTCAAGATGGGGAAGCGGAACAACTGCGAGACACAAATGGGCATTTTAAACTGCAGCCGAGAATGTGCCTTTTCCCCTAAGTGCACATCTTATGGACATGCACGACACGGCAACATACAAACTATAAGCCTGTCACTCATTTCCAGTCTACTTCAAACAAACAAAAAAAGAACGATTTGTCAGTTTATTACTACCAGTTTAAACTGGAGTTATATACAGCACCCACTGTACACATCTGCTGTATGTAAAATATCTGTAGTGTCACCTTCACCTCTGTGGATGATGTGCAGATTGAAGGCTGGCAAAAACTTCACAACCAAATCGTTCAAGACTTGGAAGCAAGTCCAGGCAAAGATATAAAACTAATCACAGGAAATGAGTCTGAGCCAACTGCATTGTTGTACTTGTAATTAAGACTAACCGTCAACAAATCAAAATATTTGGTTTTGCCAGAAATCCAGATGAGTTTCTGGAATATAATTAAATGGAAGAGCTGACGTTATGAGATAATTATTTGAAGACCATAGACAGAAGGTGACAGACCCAATTATCCATCTCCATCTTTAATGAAAGCGGGTGGGGGATCAAGACTTCTGGTTGAAAGGGGGCAAACACAGAAAACAGGAGTTAAACAGCATCTTTCCCTTCTCCTCAGTATAATAGTGCAGGCTTGCTGGTGAATGATATTTAAATTTTCTACACAGGGAGTGTTTTAAACATTAGTGCTGCCACTGCTGTTCTGCCTGCTTGTCTGGATCTGTGCCCTGCTGCTCTGCATAGCTACCGAACCCCCCCTGCCCCCCCCCCCCCAATGTCTACATCTCCAAACGTGACACCAACAGCAGCAAATATGCAGTGCAGTCAAGGCTCACTGCGGCAATAAAGATACCCCTTCAAAGAGCAGCTCAGCCGTGCTGTGACTTCAGCAATGTCTGCAGATAAACAAAAGCTTAGCAAAGGATTTTCTGGCTTTTTTGCTGTGTGTGTGCGTGCATGTGTGTGTGTGTGTGTGTGGTGCACGTTAAGACTGAGAATGAACCAAGGGAACACTGTGGTTTCTGTGGAGCGTTTGAGGACTGATTTGAATCACCAGACTTAGCTATTGAAAAACCAGTCCTCCCCACCCCTTAGAAGTCTGAGGTCAGAGGAGGAGCAGACTGGTGGGACCCCGGGGTCCCACCACCCCCCTCCACCCCCAGCCTCCTGCTAAACCCATCAGAGCCACCCTGGTTCGCCTGAGTCAGACTGACGTGCCTGACAGAGGAGCCATCGATCAGAACGGGGGGAGGTTGTGGTGAAGCCACCCCTCCCCGACCTGAAGCGGCTTGTCATTTCACATCCCATTCCCACCCACTGGCCCCCGGAGCAACAAAAGCCACCTCCGTGACAGCGTTTGCGCTGCTCTCCTGCGTTTATCAAACGGCTCCCTAATGACACCAGAGAGCTGACAGGCTCGCGGGGGGGCTGGGCCCCCTCCCCGGGTCACTAGTTTAATTTTCCTCATGAGGAGTTTTGTTAGAAGAGCACAGTCTACATAATCAGCTTCCCTGCTGCCGGTCAAGTCTGTAGGCCAAGGGCTCCGCGGATTAACCTTTGCACTTTTGCCCATTGTGATTTAACTAGTCTTATTTCCCTGCCCCCAAGCCACTCTCCACCAAGCGACTGTCAAACTGACCCCGCAGACAAAGGACGTCTTTACAAACCATAATAAAGTTCTAATAGAAGACACTGAATCACCACAGAAACGGAGCTTTATAAAAATCTTACTGCTTTTTCACTTGCCAGCACGTTGTGAAATTTGACCACCGCCGAAACATACTGCACACAAAAGCTGACGTACGACGATCCTTACAGTTAATCGATCGCGTTTGATGGGGAAAGCTTGTCGGCTGACATGTCGTGGGGCAGCAGGCAGATCCTCAACACACTTTAGATAAACACACTGAACTAGGCAAAGACAATAAGGTCCATATGAGAACATAGATACCAAACATAAGTAAATATCAGATCGTACAAATAATCACATCATGAACAAATGTGAATGCAGTCGTAATACTCAAACAAGCATCTTGATGTAATCTCAAGGTTCTCATCTCTCCCTGTGAGATTCAGATCACTGCCATGAGTATCCGTCATTACCACTAATTTGTATTATGAGAGTGAAAACAACAATTACTCATGCAAAGGTTCATTAAGCGCCGAGATCGGCATCCTGAGGCCGGAGGGGTTAAGTGCAGGTGAACAGCACGTCTCATGCATAATGCCACCAATTAGAGGGTGAGCCACAGATTTAGATAAACGACCTTACGATGCACTTTAATCACGCTGAGATGAATAATATTAAATGTCTATTGGGGGAGGGGGGACTGCAAGAACCATCCATTTAAAGAGCTAGCAGCTTCCGGCTTTTCAAACACAACCCACAACAAGGGTAATTTGCCAAAAGAAATCACTCGTCAAACAGCCAGGATAATCAAACTACACAGGGCCACACTGTGAAGCTGATCGATATATGGAATATATCACCAGGATCTATTTCCACGTTATTAAAACACCATCACCTAGCAAAGTAGCTAAATCAAAGAACTAGTGTTTAAACTGCAAACTGGCAAGGTTTTAGATAAAAAAAAAGATAATTATGGCTGATGGTAGAAAAGTAATAATGAGAATAATAAGAATCCATTGGAGCCAGAATATAGCACTAAATACAACTTAAACAGAAGCTATATTAACCTCCAGTGGCATTAGCTTAGCTTATCTACGTTCTACTCAGGGCACTTAGACAACTTCAAGGGTTCCAATGTGCTCAGTTTCTTCATTCGGCTAAACATTTCAATATGGAGGCTCCCCTTTAGACCTGATGTTTTATCAGCTACATTCCAGGGATCAGGATGCAGGTACAGATCAGGGAAAAGGCCCAGATGTCCTGCCTAGAAGGAACAACGAGGGAACACAGAGAGATTCCCTGATTGTTTTTCTCTCTAGTGAAAGGTGCCTTCAGCTCTGCTCTGCGGGGCTGTTGTTTCGCTTAGTCAGCTACCGCACCTCTGCCATCTGCCGTAAGTGCCGTGTGTATCCCGGGCCATCTACTCCTCCTGCTTCCTCCGCTTTATAACCCCGGAGCCTTCCGTCAGCCAGCGAGAGCCCCGCACAAATTAGGATGAGGAGAGCCTTCCGACGTGCTGCATGAGAGCACTCAGATTTCAAAACTGTAAAACTATTATAAACACGCCACGGCCGCTGCTATTCTGGGCAGCTTTCCTTTTTTCCCCCCTCCACAGAGATTAAAAAAAATGGGAGGGGGGAGAAGTCAAGATGTCAACAATGGAAAATTTGCGTCGGTCTCTGGCCAGCTTCAATTTCCATTCCAAATCTGTCTAGTGCGGTGAGCTGCGTGTGTCCTGGAAGGCGGCCATCCCCCACCGCTGGACCGAGCCCAACAGTGAGTGAGAAGAACTGGGAGAGGGGTCTGACCACGCTGGCGGGGGGGCCTCCAGGGCCCGCGGGAGCGCCCGGACCTGGGGCCACGTAGCTAGCGGGCCCTTTTGTGTACCGTTCCGACTGGCAGGGCTGCGTACACATCGGCGGGTCAAGTGTCCATCTTCATTACATACTTCAAGGACGGAAACAAAACAAGCGGAGAGCGGGCGCTCACTCCTCAGGATAACATCTCCATGAAGCCTCTGACAGGCTGTCGGGACGACAGCGAGCCATGGAGCCAAACCCGAAATTCAAAGGCGTGAGGGGGAGGGGCTGCTGGTGGGGGCGGGGGGCTTTTCACCAGCTTCTGAGACACTTCATTTCATCTCTTTGTGGAAAGGCTCCAGGAAGGTACTTTCGCCTCTAAGATATTTCTAAATGCTTCAATTTGTACAAGTGTTTTAAAAGGGACTGTTCAGATCTGCCTTTTTTCCTTCCTGAGCACGACAGAGCACAGCACAGCACCCTGAGAGAGAACACGTCCTGCTTCGCTTCCAGACTATGGAGCATGCTAAAAAAAGATTTCTGCTCAATCCTAAATCAAGCTAGCTGATATCCAAGTTAAATCATTAGCTTAGTAGCCTAAAGTACCCTCCACTTTTCCGCGGAAGTGTAAACAAGCGGGACACCGACACACAGTCTTCAGAGGACGAATACCCAACCGCTGGATGTACACACACGCTGATCTGTGATTGCTGGCTTCATCCCTGCGCTAAGCGACATTAATATGCCATCCCTAGCCTCCTGCGGGCTCTGCCGGCTTCCCAGCATGCCCTGCAAAGCTGACTCCGCCCGCCTGTGATGGGACCTCGCAGTGCTCTGTGGTGGGGGATATTGATGTGAGCTGTCTGCTCTCCCCTTGCCCCCACCCCCTTTCTCTCTCCCCCTCTCCAGTTCACCCCCATGGCTCTCTGTGAAGCAGCTCATTGATCCACATGCCGCTGTACAAATACGGCTTGCTAAAGGTCAACATTTGGTAGTCAAATTCATCTGCAAAGATTGTTCCCTTTAGGATGGAAATGAACAAGACTTTTATTCATAATGTACTAAAATGTATAAGAAAACGATTCAAATCTGATTAAATGTCAAGACCAGGCAGTCACTACAGTGGGGGGGGAGCAGGGGGGAAAAATCCTTCTATGGTCTTTTCAGTAATTGGTTTGTCCCTCTACAGTGACCCTTTGTTCTGCTATACAGCACAAATGTTTAGTTTGTACCTGTAGTTCATCCATTTACAGACGGATCAGTCCAAGGAATGGGCGGGGGGAGCTTTTTGTCCTGCATGCTAAATCGCCCCAATCAACAGCATAGCGCGTTCCAAAATGACTCATCCGGAGTGCTGTCATGAAGCTTTACGGTGGGAGACATTTAATCGCTCTTCAGACTGCAACAGAAAACTGCTGCTTTCAGTCTCTCTCTCTCTCTCTCTCTCTGGAGATCGCTTGTTTTGTTTTCCATTTATCAAGCAGAGCGCTGCAGTATTAAGACGACTCTCTTTTATGGATCTCCGGGGCACTGCAGCCACAACAAACCCTAAAATGACACTCAGGATAAGTGCAGCTGGGGAGCTGGAGGCGGGGGCAGGGTGATGGGGGGGGGGGGACGTCCAGCTGATCACAGTCGCACATATTTTATCAGAGAGCTGGTGGCGGGACTTTGAATGTGGTGCTCAGCTGCGGGCAGCCGGTACACATTCCCCACACTGTAGCAGTAACCACAATGGCTCACTGGAGTGTTATGACAGGAAGAGTTTATCAACTCTGGGGCTGCCATATTACCTTTATTGTCCTCAGAACTGGCTCTGCACCACTACATAAACTAATATTCTGACGGATGTTAAGCCATGAAGGAAAGAGGCCAGTGGTCGGGGCTGGGGGGGGGGCAATCGTGTTGGAGCACGAACCCTAGTTGTGCAAGACGTTGGCCATGCTTGAGACTTAACGCTCCATATGGATAAAAGCTTAACTTCACCGGGAGCCAAATAGGTGGGCAGCAGCTGCCTTCCTGACGAGGATTCGCCTGCCAGCGGCCGCTCTTTCCACCCACACGCAGATACTGATCTGAGATCCACTTCAGCAGCAGACAGGCCATCTGATGTGCGGCACTGGTGACAGCGACGACCCCAGTAAACAGGTTGCTGGGACAGGACCCCCCCCCCCCAACTCCTCCCGCCTGGTGAGGGAGACACATACAGATGCCCAGGTGCCCGCAAAACCATAAATCGCGAAGATGCTCTTCCTAAGCGAGCTGGCAAGGTCTTGGGGCTGCCCTGCCCCCCACACGGAGCCGGGGCGGAGACAGAGCTGAGGACGAGGTGGATCGGAGGAAAATCAGAGTGAGAGAGGGAGAGAGAAGAACTTCGCCCACAGCAGGGAAGCGTGAAATACATTCAGACTAGCAGCACTCTGGGAATGCAGATGAGCCAGCCCTTTTATGCGAGGTTGCTTCAAGGATTCCGCTAGACGTCGTGTGGGCCAATCGGCCCTTCCTGCTAGCTCTGCTTACATATGCACTTCTTTGAAGATTAGCTTCTCGCATGCATATGATTCACGGAGCAGGACAACTGTTATTCAGACCTTTTGTACTGACAGGGGAGCGTGAGGGGATACATTTTTCAACCATTATTACATAGTAATGCACTGTGTGCACACACACACAGACACACATGCATATTTAAAGACAACTGCGTGGAATTACATAACAACCGGGGCATGCAAAGCCCAAAACGAAGCTGGAAAGAACTGGACCGGTTCCAGAGCGTCTGCACACTGACAGCAGCTGTTTATTGCTTTCCCTCCACTAAGTAGAATCTAAAGCAGCCTCTGAGGTTCTGAGAGGCTTGTTGACTTAATCGGCCGCCTCGCCCGAGGACCCAGCTCTCTGCAGTCTTCTATCTGCATTCCTCAACCTGCCACCATGAAAAGCATCAATTATCCTGCAACTTGTACCATAAACAAGTCTCCCTTCAAAAGAAAGGTCAGAAATGTGTTACATGGGTGCTTTCTCCCCCATTTTTAAAAAAGGCCTACACAGGGCTTCTGGTAAATATATGAAATTTATTATCAATATGCATAAAGAACTGCTGACGCTGTTTACTAGTCATGCGTACGACGCTTTGTGCTTCTATCTCAGTTGTTTACTGAAAAGTAGGCCCCTCAACTACAACTGCATAAGTAATATTTCACAAACTACAGATCCACAAACTTCACCATCATTCAGAAGGTTTACAGAGCCAGTGGTGGGCAGGTCAGCTGTTTTACAGGCTGCCGTACAAACGAACAGTTGGCAAAGGCTGGCAAATCGCATTCACGGCTAGACAGTTTATAGTGGGGCACCTTTGCTAGCGGCAGCGCTGAGAGAGGCTGGGGCGCGCCCAGACGCCGCCGCCCCCCTGAAACGGGCCCTGGCATGGGAGCACTCTCACCGTCCTCAGTCTCCTGCCACACGATGCCCTCCAGGTTGACGCTGGTCCCGGGCTCGCAGGGACCCAGGCACTCGGGCTCCGTTGCCAGGGACACGTCCGCCGTGTTGACAGCCACAGAGCGGGTGCGCACCATAATCTGCTCGCAGGGGGAGGCGATGTCACTGTTTGCCATGGGAGCCAGGAGGTGCAGGGGGGGAGGAGCTGGCGTGGAGACCGGAGATTCCATCTGAAGTGAGGAGAGGAGAGGAACGACATCAATGCTCAGTAAGAAACAGTCCTGAGCATTGAGAAAACCCCGTAACAACAGAGGACCAGTCATATGTGGTGCTGCTGTCACATGCAGGTCCTTCAGCGTCAGAAGCGCTCTGTTCTAGCTAAAGGGAACACGCTGCAGCACAGGCAGCCCACGGGAACCAGCCCACTTTCTGCCTTCCAGCAAAATCCAGCTGGCTGGAGCCTCTCAGCACTCTGATGATTTGCTAATTCACTCAATAATGGAGCTGGAACTACAGTAAAGCGGTGCATTAAACCAGCAGCAGGGTCCATTAATTGATTCAAACCTATATGAAACACAGAGGAGGGCGGGGAAAGGGAAGATACAGTGGAACTAAAAGCAGGAGGTGGGCCTGATGCCATGTCGATGAACTCATTACCGCTCCAATGCAGAGTGTCGCTCTCAGTTAGAGGGGACGCCCGGCCCCGGCTGCCATTTCCCGTGCCGATTGTGCTGAGAAATCGATAACATCGCATTTTTTTCAAGGAGCAGAAGCATGCATTCTCACACGTCAACGTCCATCTCTCATACTCAGGCACCTCTAGGCAAGTATTTCACAGAGCACTGGACATAGCACAGGACCGAAGGCACGTGAAAGACTGGAACAGAGTCCAATTTCTCAAAGTTAATTGAGTTCCCTCGCCATGGGAGTACCTAGGGCTATATTCATATATGTAAGCCAGCTTTTGCCATAAGTATATAACCAATAAAAGTAAATGAAACACTGAGAAAATAAAAACTGAATCAGACAGAAATAACGAGATTACCTACAAATTATAAAATTCCAAATAAGCTGCTTTACACTGGCTTCTGTTAAAATAAGTGCCTCTTGTTCACCTTTAGTAAAAACATCGTGCAAAGTCGTGACTAGAAGAAACATTTGTCTAATAGAAATAAGAGGATTGATATATAAAAATGTGCTTCAGCGACAAAGGGCTTTGATGGGGGGGGGGTCATGTGCAGGAGGCCAGCATGACCAGGTAAGCATATCGGGTCCCAGGGTTTTTTAAAACTGACTGCTGCTCTGATAATTAGGCTGTAATGACACAGATATTCTGCCTTAACCATGTGACTGGAGCAGAAACGTCTGTCATTTTCTGCTATTGGTGTTACACCAAAACGGTTCACCTTGAAAATTTTATTTGCTAGTCTTTTTTTTTTTTTTTTTTTTTAATTAAAAAATTTAACCCCCACCCCCCCCCCGACATCCTCAAAGTTTGAATAAAGATCTGGCTGAAGAGTCACTTGAATATAGATGTTTGATATTTAGATAAACGGAAAAGAAACAATCTGACTGAAATTGAGGGTCATTATGCAAATACAGAGTAGAGATGAGATAAAATCATCACAGGATGAATCCATAAAGTTAATATTCCCAACAGGCATCACAAGAAGCCTTTAAAGATGTGGTAGTGGACTTAAAGCCAGTCGATTCATTTCTCCTCCGTCGGCTCGCTTTCCAGCTCTGATGGACGAGGACAAAGGAAGCGTGGCTCCACGGTGAGATGGAGAACAGAAGCTTCCCACCATGGTACCAGCCACTCCCATTAAGGCACCAGCCAATCGATCCCAAGCCGCCAGCGGACAGAGACCCACGCTGGACAAAGGGAGCACTGGCGGAACATCGCCATTCCCCACAGAGGCTACAAGAGCGATGGCAGCCATCAGAGAAACTCGAGTGCCTTTCATATTCAGTATCGCCCTTCCAAAGTAATCTAGATGGATAAGCTGCCAGGCAGGTCTTCTCTCTCCCAGAAGCCCTGATCTTTCCCCCTTGCTAGGGATAAACTGTTTTATCAAGTTTGACAGCTAGGTATTTGCATAAAGCATATTTAAAAAGTATCACCAGAACTAGAGAAACCAAGAATATGAATATTATGCATGTAATGTGTGCGCATTTTGATAGCACTTCAGAACATGCTTACACTCGTCATAAGGTGGTATAAGCAGAGTCATAAAAACTACCACGCAAACATGATGGCAGATATATAATGCATTGCCAGCAGCCTCTTGTACATCAATCAGTAAGAATCAGGCAGCTCTCTGCTAGCTTTAAGTGAAGTGTTACCTGATCTTTATAATCATTATCTAATCAAGATGAAGCAGAGCGGCTTGCGGCTGGTGATTCTGCCTCCAGTCTTATGTGTTTATGCAGTGGCAGCCGCTCCTTTTCACCGCCACAGATGCAGCAGGATGGGCAAAAAAGAAAAGCATTCGCAAAATTAATGGTACATTTAATCTCCAGACTACAGTAGGGGTGATCAGTCTTTGCCAGATTGATTTCCATTGATGCTGCTGTGCTGATTATTCAGCAGATCTCACAGGGGAAACAGAGAGGCCTGTTCTCTCGCTGGGCCATGGCTATCGGCAGCACAGAGGTGACTGCATGCTGAAAGACTGAGCTGGGACAGAGCTACAAAACTCCCACGTGGGGAGACTGAAAGCAAGCCAAAGAACAAGAGTCAATAACACCACACTACAGAGCACTACACTGCATTACACTACACTACAGAGTACTGCACTGAGCACAAGACTTCAGTTATAAGGGTGTAATTACTGCTCATAAAACTACTGACATCAGTGCTTTTAATCTTGTGTAAACCACCCATACCAATAGGTTTGAATGACTGCATATGCATTCTGAACAAATACCACCCAACAGAGAAACATTGTTTCTTCGGGTAAACCAAATCATAACACCAGTGTGTTCTAGAATATCCTAACCACTACATTTCATCCACAAGGCAAAATCAAAACACTGTGTTACAAATACAATTACTGCATAATATAACCTACATGGTTATATTATGCAATGGTAACAGGGCAGACCTTCAGCTACAGGCTCCTAATCGCTGCCATATTTAAAGTGACAAAGCATAAACATTTATATTGTATGTCAGATTAAAAAATGAACACATTATCATCAATTCAGGAAGTCCAATTTCTAAGACCATCATTATGGTACCAGGCTATTAGAAAGGACATTGCTATATTACTCTCCTTAAAGTAATTCCTCGACAGTCACCCTATTTCTTGTAACATGCCCGTGTAATTAAAATTCTTATTTTAAAGAATTGCGAGATTTATTGGAACACTCAGCAGTAGAAGCAGCTTGCCAAGAAGGTAGGAAAGATACAGAGAACCAGTAAACCTGAGAGAACCTCAGTAAAGGGAAATTTCATTTTGTCCAGCAAAAATCATGTCTCAAGGAAGCCTTAAGTGCATCCTGAATGAAGATCTGAGCCTTTGTCTGGAGCAGAATCACACATCCACATTTCACTTAGTCCTGGGGGCACTTAAAACGGCATGTAAATCACCAGGATCAAGAGTTATCATTAGCCATCTTCTGTCAATTCATATGTTCAGCTTGATGTCTGCAATAGAGAGGGTCTTCTTAGGCTTGGTACATCCCCCAAGTGTAGCATGGAGGCCAGTGCGGTGAGACGAAGGTCTTCCTGGGGGCTGCAGGAAAGGACACACTGAGAGCTGTGCATGTGGGGAGGGCGGCTTAAAGCACACTCACTGTGTTACTCCTGAAAAACTGCCATTACCTAGGGCAGGAAACATAAGGACGTATCCTCATCATTAAAAATCATAATAATAATAAAATCCCTAGTGTACAATGGAGAGGAAACTACATTAAAAGGATTGGACGACAGACAGATAGATACATCGATCGATAGACAGATAGATACATTGATAGATAGATAGACAAAGATGCAAATCCACCATTTGCCATGCCACTAATCCTATTTAAAGGGAGGACTGTGATTTGCATCCGCTGTAAACATGAATCTGTCAGCTGGGGAGCCTGTGACTCATTGTCGCTGCACTTACCCTGAGACACAATGAGGAGCTAATGAAGCAGATGGCATGGCCATAGAAAAACAACAACAGAGTAATCAACAAGGAAGCGTTGAATTAAAGGGAATCTACAGATGGTATCAGCTAAGGCCTTGCAGCACTGTGGTGTTTTTGTTCCACCTGCCCTCGTACAACAGACAACTCAAACTGAAACACAGAGCAGCAGACACCTGAAAGGCTCCTGGCTTTACTGTGACCTACAAACAGCAGTTTGATCCGGCTCTAAGTTATATCTCACACACTGGCGTATTGCTTGTGGTCCACATATAAATGGACGCAACAGCTCACATGAACGTGTCGTGCAGGAGTGGGATATTCACCACTAAAGATTTACTCAGGTGTTCCCGGCCAGCCACAGAAAACTGGAAGGTGATACATTTACATAAGTATCCCCAAACC
>JAODJU010000007.1:1084398-1102455 GCA_026776725.1 Gnathonemus echidnorhynchus
CCCCCCCCCCCCCCCCCAAAAAAAAAAAAAAACCACTCACACAGAGACTGAAAACAAGGCAAACAAGGTTTACAGATAACCCCTTTAGCAGCCAATCTCTTCCAGTCTGCTTGGGTTTCTTTCACGTTAAATTTGCAAGGCAGGCAGCCAACTCCTGCAGTGAGGGAAGAGCGAGCTCTGCTTGCTGAAAAGGTGGAGCTGGGCGGCCAGACACATGCTTTCGCTCAGCTATGGTTACCCGAGTCTGCTGTTACCGCGCTGCTCCTAAAATCTCCTTTTCAACGCCAGCAAATTCAAGTACATGTGCTAAAATGGAAAAAAAGGGGGAGGGGGTGTCGTTGCTTATTGTCTGCTGAGACAGTCTCACAGTTAAGACTTTCAGTAATTTACTGTCAGACAAACACAGCATTGTACTTAAAGTAGAACCTTTCCCAAAAAAAAAATCATACACTGTGTGTGTGTTAAAGCACAGACAAATTCACCAAAAAATACAGACAGGTTTCAAAACACTGACATTAAATTGGCTTCAAATGGCAACTGGAAATCAGAATAAGTCCCTTTCAGGGCTGTAATCCAATTGTGAGGCCCCTTAAAAGCAGGCTGGCTTGGTAGAGACATAACCTACAGGCAACCCTTCTAGTGTCATGTGTGCCAAATTGCTTCGCTAACCCTCGGTTGACCTGGCACCAGACCAGATCAGTCTGGTTTAACAGCAGCTGCAGGACACTTGAATTCACACTCAGGGTTGTGAAAGAGGGCCGGGGGGTGGGGGGGGGTGGGGGTCTGAGCGGTATCCACTCGCCACTGCGGTCAAGGCTTTATTAAAAGGGAGCAGAATCTGATAACCCCAGACTGGGACAGGGTCTAAACGGCCAACAGAGAGGAGGAGAGGCACGGTGGCTTGTGGAGGATGTGATGGGGGGTGGGGGGGGGGTTCTAAGAAGCAAAACCATTTTGGGGGTAGAAATGAGAACCAGCTGAGGGTTCGAGGACAAGGAAGGCAGAAGAGCTTGTATGGGGGAGGGCTATGGAAATAGTGACTAAGAATGACATGAAAAAGGCAGACTCAAGATGGGGGTGCATCTGGGGGGGTATCAATCTCCACACAAACTTGGCTAAAAGAGTAAGGAGGGTGTATATGAGAAAGCAGTGGCTGCCTCCAAACAGCAACCACAACAACCAGGGCTTAACAACAGAACTGAAGAGGCGAGGCGGTTTGCCACTCTCAGATATGCAAACAGAAGACCGTCGCCCCAGAGTAAATACTCCCTCCCACACAGGTGGACAATGGGGGCTGCCCCCACCCCCGTTGATGTCAAGCCATCGTTATCTATGCATGTCAGACACAATAAACAAGCGGCTGAAAAAGGATATTAATCAGCTCCGGCAAGAGCGATGGTGGTGCGGAACTGAAGGCGCGCAGGAAAGACCACTTAAAGGCGTTTCACCAGGACGCGCCCTAGCAGTGCCATAAACTACACCACATAGAAATCGGTGAATGGAAACGCAGAGAAAGACGCACTGAATGCAGGACCACACTCAGCCTTTCGCTGTTCTGTGAGATTCGGCATGCCTAACGTCTAAATTTGCACAAAAATGGAAGCTTGATCATGCAGCTGCAACGGCGCGCGTAAGCGTGTCCTCCATACGGGGCCGGAGAGAGCCGGCATGTGCAAACACGTCCTCTGGATGAGCCCAGAAAGCGACTCCATGCAGAAGCAGCCTGTGGGACAATCTGACACCAAACTACCATGATATCAGCTACAGCTAAAAATAGATTCTTATTTAGAACAACATATATAATAAATCAGTGGTTAATAAAAAAGGAATTTTCTTGTTAACAGTTCATACTACTGCATTAGCTTGGTCTTAAAATGCAGGCTGAGCCTCAGCGGCTCTGCTTACTGCCACCGCCCCCCACCCCCACTGGAAGGACGCCCAGTGCAGTGCATGACGGGAAGCTGCCCCCTCCTCCAGAGGCAGGCAGGCAAGCTTAGCTGTACAATCAAACTGCTTCTTCTGAGGGGACAGCTATTCGTGAAGCAGAATGATACATGGCTTCTATACCTTGAATGTTCTTTGCCGTGCCACTGAAGTGCTCTTATGCCCTGTGAATTCCAGTTATTATTAGCTACATGGCCCCAGCGGTTTCCTTAGTTACGGACATACAACTGGCTCTCCAGAGCAGCTCACAAAAACAAGCCTGACTCTCCAAAGTGCCATTTTACAAAATAAAAATTTTAGTTGCAAAAGGTTTCAGAGTTAAGTCAATGCAATGTTTTATTTTGTTAGCTTTGTAGTAATGCTTTTAAACTGCCACCACAACCCCCAACTTTTTTTCACAGGGTCCATTTAACCTCTTAACCTTGTTTTCACAATAGCCCATTAAATGCACTAATGTATCTGAGCATGTGACGTTTACAATCAGTTTCTCCTGGCAAATTGGATTCAGGCATGCTCAGCTGCAGCCAGAGGGGCTTCCATTTCCGATAACTACTGTAGCTACAATCCTTAAAAATAAAACCCCACATTGTGAGCCAGCGGCTTGCAAAGATAATTATGAATGTTAGACATTGCTCCCCCGAGGACGGCTGTGTTCTCCCTTTAATTTCTATCAGCACTATAATCCCCATTTGAAACCCTTTTTAGAATGAATTAGAAAGGCCCCTGTATTCAAAGAGATGAGTGGAGAGGGGGGTGGTAATCAAATCACAAGGGCCAAGCTGTCTGCATGGATTAGCATGGGAAAGAAAATCCTTTCATCTTAGATCCACATTTTCCAGCTCTGCAGCCCTCGGTAAACATCCAAAAAGCCTCTCGCAGCCAATCGCCAGGGAGAGCACATTCTACTCGCCGTGTGTTTTTGCACCACGACTTGAGCTCGATGCCATCACTGCTTCATGCGAGCTGCAAACACTGATTGACGTTCATAAAAAGGAACACGAGATTAACAGGAATGACAAGTCTATGTGGCGGGGGGGGGGGTCATTTTTGCTCAGCATTCCTCCCATGAACATGTCTGACCTTTGGGCCTGGAGTCACCTTGCATGGCAAGGAGCTCATTCACACACGGGCGGTGGAAGAAAGAGTCCCTTTCTGACGTAGACTAGCAGACAAGCAGGTGAGAGGGACAGAAACACACCTCAACAGATGGTTTAATGAAGACAGACAAGCCAGGCCTCTGAAAGCTCGGGGAGGCAGGGAGAGATGGGGGTGGATTTACCAAAATGGGGGGCTGGGAAAACAACCAATGTGGGGGGAGGGCTTAAATGGAAGCGTGTTACAACGTCACTATACACAAGCAGACAAAGAGGGAGCAATCCTTTATTTCTGGTCCGGTAAACAAATCCCAGCATGGAGTAGGAAATGGAAGCGACCGTGAATTTAGGCAAAAATCTTGGCATCCATAAGCGGGTCACCTTCAGCTAGAAACGCTACACCATTCCTACATGGGGCAAACATGTCATACAAGCCAGCTGCACTATACCATTCTTGTTGAATGGGAGCACAAGCCTGTGTAGTAGAGTAACTCAGCAAAAGTCTAGGCTACAAAAGCTTTTCACTTCCAAGAAAGCACTCTGCAGGTGATGTACCCCTGTGACTCAGCCAATGAGAATACATTAACATCGTAAATATGAGGCAATCCTTACTCCTAACAAAGAGATCGCTCACATGTTTAGCTTTACATAAATTTGCAAACTAGGTGACAAAAAAAACATCTTTGTAATACTGAGCAGGCCTGCTGCTTCGATTTCACCATGAATTACTCTCTGAAAACCTGCTCTATGTATCAGACTGTCCATATTAAGAGACAGAAAATAATCACTTACACAGGCTGTACTGGTGGCAGCTTCATTTTCTGTAGGATCAATAATACATTTCTGTTAAAGTAATTATTAAAAACACACAACCAAGACCAGGATTCTTTCATCACATTGATTCACAGCTGAATCCATAGACATAAATCTTGTATCAATACTATTCCTAAAACCCATCAATGCAAACACCACAAATAAAGCATAAGGCTTCAGATTCTCGCAACTGTGTGTGTGTGTGGGGGTGTGTGGTTCAGCAAGTCAAAAGGCACTACATGACACATTCACACAGGGGAGAGGTTACTACAGTGCCCAAGTGTGAAATAAAAAAAAAAAACAATTTGTTTAAAATGTGTAAAATTCACTTGTATTCAAAATCAGCCTGTATCTTTTGTTGAACTAGCAATAACCAGATTTCAGGAGGATATCGCATACAAAGGTGCACGGGTTAAATATTCAAATCTACCAAAACTCTTACGGAGAAAATGCTGAAGTGCTTTGGCCTTCAAAGCACTAGGGACAGAACCCGGTAGGATGTTTGAGCTTTAATGTCTGAAGAGGATGACTGAGCCAAAAGTGCCTGGCGTGTCTCCCTGCGCCGTCCTTAATCGCACTGAAGGTGTCTTCATGTCGGCGCAGAGCATGACACCACCCTCATTAGAGGGAAGGAGATTCAAACCACAAAGTCATAAGGCTTCACGGTTAAACTTCAGCATCCATTCTCATGGTTCTTATTTCTGTATACTCTATTTTGAAAAGAAAAATTAACTCTGAAAATGGACCCCTCCACTCCATCCCCAGCCCCACGCAGGAAAAAACTATTTTGTGTATTTGCAAAACAAAATGCTAGATTCTGTGATAGCATGGGTGAGATGTGCCATTGAATTACACATGTCTATACATGCCTCAAGTATGTTTGAGATTTGAGAGACCTGAAACAACAAACCAATTTAGACCTCCAGTGCGGTGCCTCATTGAGAACCAATTCCTGTAAGTGTATTATATAGTAAGGCATAAAGTCACCTTCACTTCACTCACAGAAGACAGAGCGCTCAAGCAACTGCCGCAATGACCGAAGGCTTTGTTCAGTTACTTGTGACAAGTTAAATGTGTAAAGAATTTAAAGGTCAACAACAATCCTGAAAAGGCTTCCCAGAAGATCCAGACAAAATAGTTTGCTTTGCCAGTTCAAGCTTCAGGCTGGCTTAAAATTTAATACCAACATTATTGTACTAGCTATCACTGTTAATCTCAGAATTCTGAGTACTTTATGAAAAAGAAAAAAAATAGGGACATGCTAAAACGAACCAGTGATTATTTTAAGTGAATATTTCATTCAGTAAAGTCCTTGAATGATCTGAATAGATTAAAAAGGCCAATAAACAAGTTATTTTAAATTGTGACTAGCTCAAACAGCAAGGAGAGGTAGAACACAGAGAAAAAGAAATATCGTGAAAATTTCTTACATTATACTCCCTGCTCTCTTTGTATTCCTTTGTAATCCTGAGGAGTGTGTGTGTGTGTGTGTTTTAGTCTAAACCCCAACACCAATCCATAAAGAGAAAAACTACATAATCCAGGTCAAATTTTGTTTTTTTGTTTTTTTTACATGCATGAAAATTGGCCTCAGAAGCTTTTTAATTTCTGGGTCAGCACATAGTTTTTCAAAAGCCATTTTAAGCAAGTACCTCACTATTTGACCTGAAAGACAACCCCTCGCTCACTGAGCAAACGTCTAATGGCAGCCCCAAGGTCAAAGGTCAGTCCCCCACGCAGGTCAGCCCCTCTCCAAGTTCTCCCTTTTCAAGGCTTTGTCCCCACTCTTTTTTGGAGAATGTTCTCTCTGGGAGGGTAGTGTCAGAGCAGAGAAATCACAGAGTGGGTGTCATTTATTGCCATTGTGGAAACCTTTCAAACCTTTCCTGTGAATTCTCTCACCCTCCTCCTTAAGCTTCTCAAACTCTTCACTAGCCTGCAGAAGAATCTGAATGTAGAATTCATGAAGAGTATCGTCAAAGTGCTATTTCTTACAAAAAAAGACTAAATAATCCCAGTCCAGAAAACTATCTAGCACACAAACACTTTACCTTTCCACACTAGACAAGCAACAGCACAGCTAGGAAAATGCTTTACAGACATCCTCACAGTGCTTTGAAGTCTCAGCAGTTCAACAACAAAATCTAACAAGGTTCCACACAAGGCAAATTCCAGGAATGTAAAGCTGAGACCTTCCCCTCCCACAGACGGGTTTTGCTCTGATAATCAGACAACATGCCTGAGGATTTGAGAATGCTGGGCTTGCTTCTCTTGGTGGACACGCACTCTTCCTCTCTGAAGCTTTCTCTGGTATTACAGTCTCTCAACAGACCCTGAAGCTTTGAACTGTCTACAGGGGGTTAAAATACTTAATCCATTCATAATGTAGAGCCCTCCCCCACCCCTTGCTTCCTTCACATCAGTCCATCTCCCCTCCCCCTCGGTCTTCCTCTACCCCCCAAATGCCCCTTTCTCTCACTCGCCAGCTCTTCCTTCCGTAAACGACACACTGCGAACGATTAATGATGTATTAGGACACTGACAAACCCTCTTCTTCCCATTCACCCCGAAAGGAAACCTATCTGCGGCTCTGAGCGATTAATAATCCTTGCCTTCTCTCATTTTTCCTCCTCTGATTGTTTCTCCCCCTGTAGCTCTCTTGCTACTCACGCATGGAGAGACGAAATGGGGCGCGTTGGAAACGTTCTGCCTGACAATGGGAGACAGCTGCTCTCACTGCACAAGCCTTTCATGAGCTGAATTAGGAGCGCGAGCGGGGCGGTCGCCCCTCCCCCACATGCCGAGCCGCACGCAGAACTCGACGCGAGCGCGCGCCCGCACATACCTCGTACAAAGCCGGGAGAAAGCGGGAGGGGAGGTGCACGCGGCTTTGTTTCCGAGACGCGCGATCGCTATCCGCGAGGCTGCCGGTGCTTCCCTCCACAGCGCCGCTATAGCCGCTAATCCAGCGGCGCTCTCTGCTAATTCAGCGCCCTTACTAAGGGCTGCCGTCAGCTGTGATTAAGGATTTTTAAGAAAAACATATGCTCAGTGTAAGATTCATATTAGTAACTAACTGCTGCTCCAAGTGTTGTATGTATACATCATAATAAGTATCATGTGGGTTTTAAAGGAACCTCCACTTAAAAAAAATTCATTTTTAAGCAAGAAGGCTTAAAAAGCCATAGAATGAGAATAGAACAGCATTTCAGATCATTAGTCAGTTACTTGAATACTTGATTCCCCCCCCCTTGAGATTTGATTTTATTCAAATGAAATTCAAGTTAACATTTAGCTTTCAAGCTGGGACCGAAAGGGAGAAAAATAGCCGAACTATATAAAACAGTTGAACGCTGTAAAACCTATTGGTATTTTGAATTATAAGCACAGGCCATATTTCCTTGGATTTGGTTAACAGCTATGTAGCTACGTGGCTAAATCTCACAGAAAACCTCAAACAAAATAACTAGTCTAGATGTTTATTATACTACGGATTACAATTTCAGAGACCGAATTACCATTGGCTCGAAAGCCATCTTAATGGCTCGCAAAAAACCTCGTCAAATCACACAATCTGGCAACAAGCTTAGCATTGTAATGCAGCTTATAGACAATGGTTAAAAGAAAAAGGAAGGATTAAGGACATGGCAGCATAATATTCTGAGCATCTAAATGAATGCAACGGAGTTACGACTGATGGACGTTCACTTTGGATGGCAACCGATTTTCAAGAATTAATTCCATATAAAAGCATCAGCTAATAAATGAGGTTGACCTTTTCCCAGTGCCTCACAACTTGAATGTATACACTTTCCTAAATACGCTAATGAGAAATGCTCTGAAACGGTAGGAAGAATGCCATAGTTCAAACTGTAAAAACATAAAGGAGTCATCAATCAATTGTAGCCTAGAAACAGGCAAAAGTGTCAATGCATTTAGCATTTTTCAAGTCCATTGAAGAGCACTGGCTAAGCACAAGATACATCTATTTAATCATCTAAACTAAAACAAGCACCGAGGAAAGAGTAGTAACAAAATTAATAATAATAATAATAATAATACATTTTATTTATATAGCGCTTTTACAAGAACTCAAAGACGCCTAAAAAATTAAAAATAAAAACCTGGCAAGAGAGTCAGATTCGATATTTTTTAATTCATCTCCAATACCACCAACATATCCCATGCTAGTTTCTAAGATGGGCTAATAAAAACAGTCGTGTGTCACCTGCTTGCTTAGAAAGCTTCAGAAGAGTGCTACTGTTTGTACCATTCTAGCCCATACATTACAGAACACCAGGACTTCATCAGCAGGAGTGGTGTCTCCTTCACAGCTGGCTTTAGCTTTCTGTGGTCAGGCCATGGGAGGAAGGGCCCAAAAGCAGCACACTCCAGGTCGAGGAGACTGCCAGATGCTGAAAAGCAAGGTTTATGGCCAGAGATGACAGGATTCTAGTATTAAATATTTCCACATTAAGACACTCCCACAGATCCTGACATGGATCTCCAGGGCTGCCATCCAACATGGCTATAATGCGGCAGGCCACATGGTTCAGGCGGCAGTCATGCGTAGAGGGCTGACTGTGGGCACTGGGGGATGGGAGCACCTTCCAGAGCCAATCCAGAAGCTGCATTAGTTCAACCGCACTCCTTAAACGAGTTTGCCAGAGAGAGTCAGTCATCTCCCTTCCCCTTTATCCCAAGGACAAAGAACTGACACCATATACTAATGCCGACAGACAGAGCTACAGGCTACAGGCCTTGTACACACAATGACTGAGAAATATTTCAGGCTTTAGTCTAGCTAGTTTTAAGCAGCTGTAAACCCTATTCAAACCAATATGCAGAGTTTCACAAATGGCACCTTCTTAGCGTGAGTGAAGACTGAAGCGCTTCAAGAATGGGGTCCAGATACCTATAATTCCTGTAATTTCCAATTATTTTTTATTAGTTTTTGGTATTTACTATTATTGTGACTCAGATGTAAAAGAATGACAGCGTTGGAGCATATCCCGCACTAAACGCCTACTGCTAAAGTTTACATGTGAACAGCGTTGACCGCTTTGATAACCTCTTTTGTCCCGTTTTCCATCTCACCACCCCAGCTCCCCTAAACAAAAGCAAAGTGGGAGATATTATTTCTGGCCCTTGACTGTGGAGAAATTGGCAGAGAAGTTCATAGTCACACTGAACATTTACATGCACACTAAGAAAATAGAGTTATTGTGTTAGTCCGTATATAAACGGACTTTTAAAGTGCATGTAAACATGTTAGTCCAATGGAAATTGTACTAAATTGAATTTCTCAAAATCGGACTAAGACACCCATATAATGCGATTGGGAGTCGATTTACTCCTGCATGTATACGTTCAATCGGACTCAAACCGGCCTAGGCACTCTGCGTCTTCTCCAAAGTTTCCCCCCAGGCTTTGATCCAGAAGTAACAGAAGAAACTGTTACACAGAAGCAGCTTGGAGCATAGCAGAGGACGTACAGCACATATGAAAAGTACAGCGCTGTAAAGCCGCCCAATTCACCTCTCAACTAAAGGGTGTTTTTCCCACCGCATCAGGTACCGTATTTTTGGTACTTCAAGAAGGTACCAAAAGTACTTCAAGGTCTTGCTTTTCCACTGGCATAAAAACTGGTACCGGTGCCGAATGACATCACAACGCGTAGCGAGGTATTTTGTACTGAATTCGAAAAATGGCTGTAATATATTATTAGGGCTGGACGATATGCAATATTATTACCAAAATCGCATGTTAAGCAGGTCCAATTCTTACATGGTTAGCCAGTTAGTTTTTCTTTCCATCAATTTGGTATGGATATCATAGTGTGGGGAGTGTAAGTCTCGCTAAAACATTTTTACTCTGTCATAGGAAAAAAAAACCATAGCAAGTTTTGCAATTTTAATGATTTTTCATTTACAGCGTTATCTAGTATATGTTTAAAAATCAGCTTAAAGTTTACCTCTGCTGCATTTGCATGAGCGCTGCTTGCATTCTCCAAGATGATAATTTTCATCCTTGCGGTTTAAATCACTCCTAGACGGGTTCGTGAGAAATTTATGTTGAACTCCTTCTTTGTTTCATAAATACCCCAATTTTTATTACAACAAAATCACATTGCAATTTTTGAAAATGTCATAGTATATTATATAAAATACAAAATAAATTATAGTATACTATACAAAATACTTTATTTCTTGTTATTGCTATCCTGATCCTGATGTATTTGTTCAGATCAGATCGCAATTAAAGTTCACTTCTTTTTTCCACATATCCATTATTATTACTTAAAATTTTTAGGTCTGTGATGTAATAGTTCTACCAGGAAAAGCCCAATACTAACAAGCTGAAAGGAGCCATATCGCCGCCTATTGTACCGGAGTCAAACATACTTCAGTCAATAAATCGATTCCCCTCCCATGCATGTACACTGGGACAAGGACAGCAGTCTGATTAAATCGCGTAATCAAGCTATAACTGTAGCTCGACTTAACTGTGCATGTAAACATACTGATTGATATACAGCTCAGCACTGGGAACATTATTGTAGGAATTTATCTCCAGAATGACTAATCATTCCAGAAAAACAAACCCTCGGTGAGCAGGGGGTTAAAAAAGAAAAAGAAGAAAGAAAAAAAAAATCCACATATTAAAACTAAGAAATAAAAACAAACAAGTCAGGATGTAAATCAGTGGACCATGGAGATGATCTAGACAGCCAGTGCAGTTTGAAGCTTTCCCTGAACTACAGACCACAATAAATGAATCAGAGGCATTATAATTTTTTTTGATAACATACAGACATACCTATTGGGAAAGTTTCAAAGACGATCAAAGCATGATGTTTACATCAAAGACATACAGATGAACATCAAACAAATGCATTACTTGAAAGATTCGGCTGATATTGATAGCAAAGTCAGCGCTGGGTGATGTTACCACACTAAATATTAGTATGCTTTTAAACAGAATATCCTCCCATATTCATTTTAAATAATAAATGAAAAAAAAAAGACGCACTGTGAATAGTATTCAAAGCAGAATCCCTGGCTTTCATAATGGAATTCCCAGTACGCATCATCTTCATCATCCTGGATGGTGTCCCGGATACAACAGCCCCCCCCCCCGGCGCTCAAGCAACTTCTGAAGAAGAGAAGCTGCGAGGAAGCCTGGCCAAATTAGGGCAGGTAAAGGCAATTAAGAGACAGGCTTCCTGTGGTTTAACCGCCTCTGTGTGATGCTACGTGTGCCAGCCTTGCCTCTCCTCAGAGTGCTTACCACACGGCAAGTGGAGCACAAGAAGGGGAAAAAAAAGGGACCCCCCCCCCCACAGGTAGCGCTTGGATTAATCCACTCAGATATTGAGAATATCTGAACAAAAAATCATTTGGTCAAACCGTGGCCCTTGGGAGAAACCACCAGCTTTTAAATGAAGCAGGTTGATACGAATGTGTGCCCCTCCCCCCACATTGTGTGTTTGCTTTCCGTTTTAAATGGTGTCCGGACTACTTCAACCTCATACCCATTTTCTGCACAGTGGAGACCGAGGCTAATGGCAGACATGAGGAAAACAATTAGTGTCGAGTGTTTTAACCAGAGTAGGAACAGCTCCCGGGGGGTGGGGGCGGGGGGGCTCTTCAAACAGAGGGAAACTGCAGGAGGGGAGTCAGACCCCAGCCCAAAGCAGCTAATGCCTTCCTCTCTGCGTCCTGTTGACAGAAATGGGGGCACCAAGCTTGTCTCTTATCTGCTCATTTAGATTTCAAAAGCCCCTAATTTCCTTGAAAGCCAGTTCTCATCTGGCAAATTTCACAACACTAAGAAATGAACCAAGAACATGGTAAGAAACAGATTTTTAAAATGGCTTCCAGCAAAAGGAAAGGGGACGATGACCTTGCTCCACATGTGCAGGACAGGAGTAACTTTATCAAATTATGTAGATTTAATAATGAATTTGGCAGAGGCTGAAAAGTTACTCCTACCACTTAAACGTTATGCACTTAAAACGAAGAGCCGAGTTCAACTGCTTATGTTAATCATTAAGATGCAGTTTTCTCCGGCATTTCTTGAAAAACGCACACCATCTCTGCCATGCTGGCCTCCACACTGCCCAGCCCGCAAAGAGCAAAGGGGTCTGGTACCCGTCACCCTGGCAGAGTCGCGCCTCAGACATGCCAGCGCACCTTTCCAGCCAGCCAAATTCAGAAATCCCTGCTAAACCACTGCTAATCACTTCATATGAGCTGCATGTTTTCAGAAATACTATTAATTCCTTGGACCGACCTTCATTTTCATTCACTGTATGGGTACTCCATGAAATGAGCTCAACCAACATCATTATTGGTGCTGTCAAAAATCCTTTATCCGAGCAACAATATTGTCATTTTAGTAGAAAGATTTCCATACTCTCATTTGAACCTTGGGAGTTCAGCGCTGATGTATCTCAATTTACTTCCCAGCCTTCACACCAATGATCTATGCTCAATATCTGCATCATCTCTTTCCCGCTAAGTGGAAAGCCATATTTACTAAAACCTCATGCGGACAAACTAAATCCTTCTAAATGGCTGGTGTAATTACTCAAAGCTAAACACCAGTTTGCTTTAGCTGTTTAGTACAAGAAAACATGTACATTTGTTTTATGAAAATATTTTTGAACTGAAATCATCTCAGTTAATTACACACCATCATTTGAATGCATTTCAGTCATTGGGGGTAAATGGGTAAAGATTTCATTTGACTTTACAACCTACAGGAGTACAAAAGACTGACAACGAGCTTGATGGGCCCAATGGCCTCCTCTCATTTGTAAATTTCTTATGTTCTTATGGGCAGGTGATCAGACCACCATTTAAACATACTTAAGCGCTACACCATGTTGTACAGTGAGAGGTAGAGAAGTGGTTTTTAAAATACTGCCAACATTATTTGTATTACAAGAGACCAATGAGCATGCTTTTGTCAAAATTTTCTGCAGAACCTCCAGGTTGAAAATTGGTAGTCAGGCACACATAGAGGTAAGGAGCATGCACTGATTACAGCGGAGTAAAATTACTAAGGGCATTCATGGGATTTGAACGAGCAACCTTCCAGTTGCTGATACAAATCCCTAGCCTCAGAGACATCACTGCATCCCCATCCCCCGTCCATACATACTGCAGATTAATTTCACTGACATCCCAAACACATGAACGTACCAAGATTTCACAACACCCCAGTATATGAAAACTTGCATCACAGAGGGAAGCAAGACATGTTTTGTCTCAAAAGAAATAAAACAAGCAAGAGAAGCAGAGTGGAGGAAAGAAAACAGTGTAAAGCCCCCATTCTGGAAGCCTCCGTACAAGAGACAGACATTCAGGATCACCCTGTATGACCTTCTGCTGTTTACAGAATAAGACCCATTGCCATAGATTCATCCTCCAGACCACACAAATAAACCACGAGATGCAGACAGGAAGCTCTTGAAGGTGAAGCGCAAGTAAAATACCTCTTTTCTGGCAGTGAGAAATTAAATGTCCCCTGATGTGTGCATCCTGTAGACAAGCTTTGAGCTTATTTTAGACACACTCCAAAGCCACAGACATGACAGCCCGATTTTAACATTTTTAATTATAAACACCTCATTTCTTGATAGCACAATACAACTCAAAGCTAGACCAAAACTCTCCAGTGTCACTAACCATAGAGACTCTGATGGGATGTGTAATATGCATACTGCACAAAAAATCCATCAGTAAGAAAATCTCTCCAGTGTGTGCATAACCTGCCCGTTTCCCTGCTGCATGAAAAGGATTTGCAACTGGAAAAGACTCCAGTGTGTCATTTTTATCCAAATGACAGCTGAACCCAAATCCAATTTCTGAGGCATTTCCACTGTTAGACTAGAGAGCTGAAGCATCGCCACCTCCACACCAGAAAAACGTTATTGCTTGAGGTCGGGAAAAGTCTATTACAGCCCATTAGACTCCATATTCATTAAGAATAGGCAAGTCCCCTGATCAGAGACACACACAAAACTACTCCTTCAGCCCTTGCTGGAGACAGGAATCCTGTAAATGTGACAAAGTACCTGCTTCACCGCAAAACTGGATCTTGCAAAACAAGAACCATGGTTCTGACCTTTGTGAGAATCAGCACCATGACACATGACGATTTATGCGGAGCTAATTAGTAGTCTGACCTATAAATACACCCAATAATTTCCCTTAGACGTTGCACTTCTTCGTGCGCTTGTTGTACTGTGGCGCATGGAAAATGCTGCGAGAGAATATGCAAATTTGCATGGTCTATCGCCAGCGAGAGCCCGGAACTCCAAACGTGCCTCCATGCTAATATAGGTGCTGTGGGCCGCGCCGAGTGCTGCCCAGTGCCAGTGACACGTCAGAAGCAACACCGAGCCGCACAGCTGAACAGCAGAAGCACCAGTGCCAGTGACACATCGGAAGCGACAGCAAGGCGCACAGCTGAATGGCAGAAGCGCGATGGGCACAGGGTCACCTACTGACCACAGTCTGAAGTCAGCGACAGAAGAGTCAAAACTCTATCTGGACCAGGTACTCCAGTAATGACAGGTGGTGGCAATGTTTTGGGTCAACCAGATGTTTCACATGCTGGTCCTCAGGGAATCCCAGCCTAGATCCCAGTAGGAAGAGGAGGAACAGGAGCGATCCCTCCTCCGGTACCGATGTGCAGCCCACAAAAATGCACATTATCTTGCAGGGCTCTGATGTTCCATGGGCATTGTGCATCCAGGGCAGTCAATATTCCAGTTTTGGAAAGAATCAGAACTATCTGATAACACACAACACCAAAGGAGGTCCATGTACTCCAGAATACATTCAAACAACCAGCTGCAAAGACTAACACACAGGAATATTCCTGACTCAAAAATGTGATACCTTAAGCAAGTGTTATGCAGTACATTCCACGCCTGAGTGCCAAATGCAATATTTTGCACATCTGTTCTAATAAATATCTGTAGAGTGGGGAGGGTGGACATAAATCAGTTTATATGCCGTGAAATGTGGCTTTTGTGAGGTACAGGGAGAGGCCCTGTCGGGTCTGAAAGGATGCAGTGCCAGTAGGAGAAAGGGGCTTCATTCAGCAAGAAACATGTCGTTTCCCCTCAGTCCAAGTGCTGCATGACGGCACCTCTTATATTTAACACTGGGCATGGCTGCTGCAGATAGAAAACTGCAGGACGCAGCTCTAACACTCATATTCATGTGTCAAAATGCAGTGCTGCTGTTTGCTGGGCTTCCTCTGAATAATCCAGTGTATGAGTGTGTGCAGCTGCGAGCCCTGCAGTGTACTGGCACTGCACCCAAATGGATGAATGGATGGGAGGGTGTTTTTCTACCTGTTAAACTGTAAGGACACAGGCTAATTTTCAGGTAAGGCTTTTCACACCTCCCTCCTTCCCAGAATATTCTGTTTTCCAAGAAAAAATAATGCACAACGCTACCACAGGGCAGAGAGCTGCAGATAATCAGGGCTCTGCACAATGTCCTGTCCCACTGGCACTTGTCAGCAAGCGCAGAACGAAAGCCCAGCTGGCAAACCACAAGCGTTTCCCATCCGTACGAGCGACACCAGCAGTTCCATCCCTGCGATCTGCTGCATTATTTTCGAGTCGTGAACCCGGCATCGGCGGAGGTGTGCAGACACACGGCTCTCTTCCCGGCTAGCTCCCCAGACAGAAGCACCTCTCACTGCATAACACGGACATTCTGTAATTGAGAATGTTTTTTTTTTTTTTTTTTTTTTAAATCACCACCGGGTTTGATCGATCTCCAAAGCTAAAGAACAGACGGACACATTCACCACACAGTGGAGCTGAGCGTGAGAAATGACAGCAGAGAGAGAAGAGCAAGGAAGGGCTGCAAGGAAGGGCTGCAAGGAAGGGCTGCAAGCCCCCCCCCCACCATAAACTCAAGGTCCCAGCTTCCTAGACCATCCTGCAGCTCAGAACAAATTGAGACGCCATCTTGGCTGTGTGTTGCTGCTGTCTGGGCACCAACATGCCACAGATGTTTTCACATCAGCCCTTTAAGTAGCAGTATTTCTTTACCTGGACTGCAGTCAACCAGACCCAACACAGACCCAACACAGACCCAACACAGACCCAACACAGACCCAACACAGACCCAACACAGACCCAACACAGGCATTATTGCTCTTTTCCCTTGAAGTCAGAAATCCTGGCGCTCGCCTCAGGAATGCTCAGTAACACAATAGCACCAGTCAGAAGCAGCTAAGAAAAGCAAAAAGGGCTCTTTTCCTCCCCAGCTGTGCAGTGGTGATTAAACTCCACAAGAACCACGCAGTGTGGAGCCAGTTTCTTTTCTCTCTCTTAAAAAAGGACATCGCCGGTGTTATTTTCCACCCCGGCTTATGTGCCTCCTCTGATGTGGGCTGGCTGAGGTTATTGGGGGGGGCGTTAAGCGCCTGGCCCCATGGCCGGCGGGCGAGGAGTGTGTGCTCAAGAGAGGAGTCTTTTGCACACTTGGAGAACAACACACAGTTAGATGGAGATGACTGACTGCAGAAGGAAGGAAGGTAAGAACTGAAGGCATTTTGGCAGCAGGGCCCAAAGGATGCGACACACTGGTGTTTTACTTAATAAAGCCCCATCAGAGCCGAGAGGCCGGTACGTTCCGGTCACAGACACGTGCCGTTCTAAACATTTCACAGCGACCTCGTGTGCCAATACAATTAAGATGAAGTTCCTCGGCAAGCTGCGAACGGACACAGCCGTCTGTTCTGGTGACAACTCCTGCAGAGTCTGCCCCCCCCCACCCCCCTCATGCCTGCAATCCATCAAGTGCCCGTCTTCTCCACTGCGAGCAGGTGCTGGCAGGTGTAGGAGATGTAGCGGAACAGACCTCAATGTGCACAGAGACATGGACAGCATACTTAAAACCCCTCACTCATGCGCTCAAGACAGAAAGCAAGGCTTCAGCATTGTGGCAGCACAAAACCAGCCTCACCACCTCAGGGACAAACACTAGCAGTAGCACTATTCATTACAGAAGCAGCATTAAAAGATTCATAACAAAACAGACCATTTTTACGGCGGGCAGTTGTACTCAGAGGTCAATGCTTAATGCTCATTCACAAAAACCTGGAGGAGGGATAATGTTGCTTTAAAGAACTGAACTATTTACAAGAAGCATAAATTGCTGACATTTGTCTAAATGGGGGGGGGGGGGGGGGGGGGTGGTATAAGTATACAAAACAAATAAGACGACCCCAAGGAATCACTGAAATATTAGTATTGATTCAGGAATGGGGGGCAAACAAGGAAATTAGCTGGAGAACGATTTAGGTCAAATGAAAGACATTTATTGGAAGAGGGCGGTTTGCATCCACCTCCACACACTATGGCGAAGGTGGAAGGAATCAGATGGATTCAAACTGGATAAAAGATGTTAAATAGCCAAACTGACTGGGCAGTTTAGCGTTAGTGTTACTATTAGCCTGTAGGACTTTATTATTATTATTATTATTATTATTATTATTATTATTATTATTATCTTAATTTATTGTTCAAAGAAGTATCTGTTTAAGCTAAAAGGAGAGAGGTCAAAAATGACTGATATTAGTTTTCACACAAATCCTCACACTGAGTTTCTACTGTTGACCACAGAAAATGATTACACAAATTGTTTGTCTTATGAGACAAAGGTGGAGATATTTAGAGATTAAGGTGAACCTGCTAGAAAGGTAACGAAGTCAGAAGCAAAAGGTTTCACTCACACAAACAAGCAAAAAGCTGCGTGCTCGTTCATGCCGCCATCTTCACTGGGTTTTGGACCTTAGTTTTACGACTGCCTGTTATTCCTTGAGAAACACATGTTCACTCTGGATGCATGCTATGCAGAAAAACACTCGCAGTAATTACACTGGTGTGATGCACGCAGGGCTGCTATCCACCAAATGCACAACAGACTTTATGCTCATTTCTTTTTCTGGTACCATAATTATTTGTGTATTAAACGAAAACACAACTTGAATAAGATTGGAGACTTTTTAAGCTGCTTTAGCTAAGAGACGGACTTAGCCGGCTTGGTGTCACCTGGTTATATGAATCATATTTAATGGCCTCCTTTCACTTTAAAACTGCAGCTGCTTGTATCTAACCAGCTTTGTGGGGGGGGGGGGGGGGGGAAAAAGAGGACTTTTTCTTTCC
>JAODJU010000007.1:1102555-1128734 GCA_026776725.1 Gnathonemus echidnorhynchus
GCTTTGTGGGGGGGGGGGGGGGGGGGGGAAAAGAGGACATTTGCTTTCCTCTCAGCTCGCCGAGCCAATAATTCAATAAAATGGTTTCAGCCTTAATATCTGCACTATGTCTGTGTGTTAAATGAACCGGGGCCTCTTCCGGCAACATTATAACGTTAAGAAATTTCCAGAGCCGACAATGTTTCCCACTGAACACATGCAAACACTTGTGAGACCAGGTATGATTATAATCTCGTTTTCTAAGAATATGCGACAAATACAGTTTAGCACAGTATAGTATTGCTACAGAACAGAATGCTCCAGATTACAGGCAGTGCATATCTCTGTAGGTGATGTGTGTCTAGAGCTTTTCAATAAACACAAGGTAAGATTATACCCTCACGGAAAATGAGACTTTGTGAGCAGCGTAGGATGTTCTCTGCTGCATATAGTGCAGAACTGTGTCCATCGTTTTAGCAGTAAGCAGACATGAAGATGTGCCGTGCATCACTGAGTCACGGAGAACATGGCAGCCGCGAAACGCGGATCCCGGCAGAGCTGGGCGCCACATTCCGCCTCGCCTGCGCGCTTCACACTGCGCTCAGCGGCGGCCGGCTCACAGACGACACCCGATTCCTCTCCTGTCTCCCTGCAAGGTTACACTTTACAATCCTCTGGCTGCAGCGGGAATACGCTTGAACGCATTCTCTTGGAAGATAACCATAATCACTGGGGGAATTATGGGATTAAAAACAAAAAGAGAAAAATGTCACCCGAGACAACCGCCACTGAAAGCTAACAGCCAGCCTCACTCTGGTGCTGCAGCACTAAATAATCAGAAAAAATGCCTTGCCCCCTCCCCCCTGCCTCCAGGATTTATCTCTGGCGCACATGCTAAATTGCACTGCATACATTACAATTCTCTTCCTTTTCCCTGAAAAATTTTACTTGCCAGCTTCACAAACACAGTGTTTTGGATAAATGACAGTACGAGAGTCACCAGTAAAAATCAGGTCAGAGCCAGCAGGAAGAGGCAGAGAGTAATTGGGGGGGGGCTCTTTCACCAAAAGCCATACAGAACTTTGGCACGGAACTCAACAAAAGGCACAACTCAAGGCAAGGCAAAAAAAACCTTTGGTATTCTGGTAAACCACTCACCACTCACCACGCACAGTCCTACTGACCTGCTAGCAAATCCAAACACACCTCCCCACCCTCACCCCCGCCTTCAGCTGGAAGCAGAGTAATGTGGTTTTTGTTCCAGGTGTTGGGAGACATTAAGCAAACAGGCAAACGTCACACTGCCGTACATCCCATCCTCTGTTCTCCGGGAAGACCTCGTTTCCAGCACTTCCTCGTGTGGTTTCAAAGCCCCCCCACAAATGTGCTGAATGCAGGAGATCCAGCAGAGAAAAACATGCAACGCATCAACTTTAAAAAAAAAAAAAAAGAAGAAAATACTGCCCGACTCCCGGCGCCCTGACTTGATGCAGACACCAGGAAAAGGTGCAGTTAGGCTCATGCTGCACGGCGGCTTACAGGGAATTCTTTTATTGGCCTCCGCCTGAGACTCATTTTTTCGGCTGTGAAGTATTAAGTCAGCCAGCTTGTACTTCCATAATCTGACAATCCAGCGTCAACAAGCGCACTGGTTCTAACCACAGAGACACCGGGTCCAGCTGCAAGGAATTCAGACCTTGTTTTCGAACAAACAAGTTTATCAATTTCAAAATGAAAATGTTACACTTAACTGATACATTCATATTTGTAAAAATCCTGATATTGGCACGTCCCCATTAAGGATTGCCACAATCACATTCACATTAAATATGCTATGAAAAAAGACTGAGCGGAACATATGGCAGAATACTTAGAGGAAACTGAGGCGGGCAGCAGCTGTGTACATCTTTAAACACGTGGTCTACATTTGTCACAACAAATATGTGACAAAAACACGATATACTGGAATTTCACTCCTGTAAGGTGTGTGTACGCACGTGCACACGCACGCACACACACACACACACACACGTGGAATATGTCAAACAAAACAGGCCGCTGGGATGGGGGAGGGGCGGCCAGGCCCTTTAACCAATCGCTGATTCAAAGGGCTTCTGTTTGCATTTGCATCCATAAAGCAAGGACTGGTCTGTGCGGCCCTTTAAGAAAGCCAGGCCCAGTACAGACCAGGGAGCAGCTGTTACTGGAAGCCCATTAACAGTATGTAATAAACATAACTGACTTCTTCCTCCTAAAGCTTCTGTTTTGCTTTCCCAGCAACTTCTGTATCACACAATGCAACATTTGTCTGAGAGGCACCTGAAGAAAAAAAAAAGTACTATCGACTGCAGTTAAGCAGACCAGATGTTGCTCTCAAACTATGAATTGCGTTGGCAAAACCTAACACTTTCTCGATGAAAGGAAACTCTAATCGGAGAGCATTCGCACGTATTTCCACCTGGGTTCAATCGGTGCATGCCTTAAAAACCCCACAAAGGAGAAACCCCCAAGAAACAGCCAGCCGATTCAGACGGGCCCAACGCAGCTCACGCTGCTGATCCAAATCAAATTTTAATGCTAGTCAATACATTTCTGCCGGTAGGTAAACATGGGGAAACACATGCACTTTTCTTCCACACTATACTCACGGCATTGTGCGGGCACAGCGTGAGCAAGCCAAAACCCGCGCCCCAGAGGCGTCCCCGGTCCCGCTTGGAGACCACGCTTACCTTCTCATTTTTCACCTTCTTCATGGATCTGCATTCACCATTGTCCAGATCCTCCGGCTCGCTTTTAATAGCCAATGGTGGGACGATCCCCGCAGCCTCGAGGGTGATATTCCCAACTTGCTCGGCCGCTGCCAAGTCCGTATTCTGAGGTGCCTCGAAGGAGGCAGTGCGGGCGGCCCCCAGAACCAGGGCCTGGGTCCCCGAGTCCTTCTCGCCGCCAACCACCCCAAGCGCCTCACTCTTCTCCTTCTTGCTCTTCGCCGAGCCGCCCTCCTTGTCCTTCTTACTGCTGGGCATGCTGCGTGAGGATTTGCTGCTCTTCTCCTGGCCCTTCCCAGAGCTGGAGCCGCCGGTGCCCGCTGTGCCGGTACCCGTGCCAGCGCCGTCTCCCAGGGCCCTTCCCTGGACCTCCTTCTTGGCCCCATCTCCAGCTGAGGACTTGCTGCTGTCTTTTGAGCTCTTGTTGCGTTTTGACTTGGACTTGCTCTCTTTGCCCTGGGGAGCGGGCACGGGGCTGACAAATTTGATATTCTCCGGTAATGCCGCCACGGCGCTGGGGGGTGCCGCCATGCTTCCCGCGTCCTTGGTGCCAGACATCTCGAGCTTGTCTTTCTCTAAGTCGGCGTCCAGGTCGATGATCAGATTGCCGACGCCGATGTCCCATTCGTCGGCGCTGTCGTAAGTGTCCACCGCGGTCGAGTCCACACCTTTCCCGCCTGCAGGGCCACTACTTAGGGACATCTTAGTGCCAGCGGCCCAGGTTCGCCACAGTGAGGTCTGTTGCCTTCTAAGACTACTGGGGGCAGCGGGGAAAAAATTGCAGTGGCCTCAGGGTCTCGGCATCCCCGTCCCAGCTACCCACATTTTGCCCTGAGGAGACAGAGGAGGGGGGGAGGGGGGAAGGGCAGGGTTTGTTAATGCAGGGCGACAAGAGTTTTACTGTGAAACAACAAAGTGACCCATACAGCTCTCCTTAAAACTTCTGTACAAAGATAAACAGTCCACACCCCACACAATACTGGCCTATGTGCTGCCAGTCCTAACCTATGCAGCCTCTGTGCTGGGAGCACAAGGCATCCGCAGAGAGGCGCAGCAGGGCCGCCCTCGCGGCCAGAGAGGAGGAGGCGGCTTTCAGACAGAGCTCCCCGCAAGCACAGACTCCCAGCAACTCGAAACACACGTGGAACTCATTTCCTCCCGAACCCGCAGATTGATGACAACCGGGTGCAAGTGAAAAAGGACCTCCGAAAGTCAGAGCTGAAAGCCGTACCCATAGATTTACCTTCTGGGACCCTCGGTGGAATCTGCTGGAGACACACATGGTGGAACATTATTAGATGTTCGTATATTGAAGTTAGAAAACCCTAGATGTTCAGTCCAGTAAAACCACCCCTACACTAAACAATCATAAATTACACCTTATAATTATATTAATGTTATGAGGTTCACACACACCATTAAACGATTTTATATATAAAATACAAGCCACATTTAGTGTATGTGTCTATTAAATGACTTAAGTCAATAAATTGGATGGGGTTAAATTAAAAATAATCATAAAAATTTATTATTGTACTGTAGTATATGACACTGGTCTTAGACCCCATTGCGGAAATGAAGACAAGAGCACAGATTAAACAACGCTCTGCTGTGTGAATATGAAGGAGCTACTGGAGTGTACAAATATCTCCTTTTCTCCATAGTCAAGTTGGACTTCCTCCCCATGATCAACGATCTGTGCAAAAATGAGTATCCTTAAAGGACGAGCATCCTACAGCACGTGGCTCCCAGCAGCGGCCAAAAGAGCGGAGGCTGACGGGAGGAGTGTAGGAGTCACCAAATGGACACAAACACACAAGTGGGCCAGTACTGCTGCGGCTAGCTCCTCACGCTCCATGCTGCGGCTAGCTCCTCACGCTCCATGCTGCGGCTAGCTCCTCACGCTCCATGCTGCGGCTAGCTCCTCACGCTACATGCTGTTTGGTGACAACTTCTGACAAGGTTTTCGTTTTTTTTTTTTTTTGCTTTAAATAAATAGAGAAAAAAAAGAACTGGATGGATCCCATTGCGCTGGGAATGGAGCACATGGTGTCATCTGTGTACTTAAGTACTGATGATTAGATCAGAGAAGCTTATTGCGTTTAGAAAGCTAGGTCACCCGGATCATCCCTGGCTCCCTAAGCAAATTCCAAACCCAACAGAAGGAAACACAGCAGCTCAGGAGAGCAGCATCTCCAGGAATGAGACCTGCTTGGCTGGGGACCTCACATCAGAACCAGCAGTCAGCCCCACGCCCAGCCTCCATTGTCTGGGGTTTTTTATGGGCAATGCAGCAGCCAGATGGTGGGGCTTTGGGGGGGAGGGGGGGGCCTCCCAGCATGGCCTGATCCCTCGCTTAGCCACATGGCGGGAGCGCACTGCTGCACGTGGTGTGCTGCCAATACGAGGGCTGGGGCAGCGGCCACTGGCGTCTGCACCCAGCAGTGTCCGCAACCCGCAACTGGCGGCGCCCGCAACAGGAGGTGCCAGCAGCCAGCAACCCACAACTGGCGGTGCCCGCAACCTGCAGCACCCGCCGGCAGCTTGTACCTGGGAATGCAGTGCTGTGGCCCTCTGACATAGACACAGGGGAAGGCAGAAAAATGACCCTTAAAATGCTTGCTGCTGTTTTTGGGGTTCTCCAACTGAAAATTACGTAAATATGCAAATAATTAATTCCCTAACAAATAGTGGCGGGGGGTGGGGTAACATGACATGCTGACAAGGGAGCACCTCCCAGTATCCACTAACCGGAAACTGGGCAGGTAATTCAACCATGAATTACAATAACTAAATTTACCCCAAATTTATCAGATTTAGCCAACAATAAACCCACTTCCAGTGTCTGTTAGACCACAAAGGAATGTGTTTATCGGAGCAAATGGTGTCTTTTGGAACGTGAAATGTACACAATGAAGCCGTCTGATCCTCACTGACTGGCTCATGAACATTTATCGCTGTGTTTTAGTTTATGGTCTGACTAAGGTTTGTAATCACAATATTAAAAATATTTTATAATGATAATAGGAAGCGTTGCTTCCTAATTAACTTGCCTTGGATGAACAGACAACCTCACCTTCCATTTATTTTAGAAAAATATAGACTAGGAAAAGTATGGAAATTTCTAGTGACTAGGTGAATTTGCACAGCAGTGAAATGCACAATTATTTATCACGTGACTTTCAGAAGGTCTTAACCACAAAGAGCAGCACAAACTAATTCCACCTGATCAGTCATTCATTAGGTCTTTATCGACTCCAAAAACGTCCTTCAAGTCACCTGGGTTAGGGTTCTGAGGGCTGCTGAGAACATTAAATCATCCGTAATGGTCTCCCGCCACCTGAGCTATGGCAGCTGAACACTCTAGCTGCACTTCCCTGTAATCCCCCGTCGTACTACATAACCCTTTCCCACCGTCTCCATGGCAACACGCGGAGACCCTTCTCACCGGGCAGCACAAAGCGACAGTGCCATTCGGAGCGAGTGACGTTATCATGTGTGACAGCCAATGAAAACGGGGCGCGCTCGCTGCCAGCGTCGCGCCGCAGACTTACCGCTCTGTCAGGCAGCCGACAGCGGCCGCCCTCTAACGAGGTTGTTTATTAAGATGAGCGTCGGGGAAACACAAGAGCTGGGGAGGGACAGCAGCTCCGTCAAGGAGACCTGATTATGGCTGCCATCAGTAGTGACAAATCGGAATGGGTAGAGAACCGGTACTGAATTGGTTCCGGTTCTAGACTGGACAATACCGAGCTCCTGGACAAACGGTGCCACTATAAGTATTTTTGCTGTTAATTAATTCTAAGGGTGCTTTTCCACCGCACCAAGTATCGTACTTTTGGGACTTAAAGAATGTGTTGGTACCGGCGTTGAATAACATCACAAAACAGGGTGGGTTATTTTGTACTGAATTCGAAAAAGAATGTGTATTAAAGGGCTGGAAGGTGTGCGATATTAATACCAACATCACATATTATGTACATGCAATTCTTACATCGCTAGATTAAGATCATGCTGCTTCTTACTCTCAATTCTGTACGTACATTATAGCGCAGGGAGTTTGTTTCGTTAAAACATTTTTACTTTGTCATAGGAAACAAACTTAGCTAGCTTTGCAGTTTTATTATTCATTTTACAGATTATATAATATAGGTTTAAAAATCAGTTTACAGTATACCTCCGCTGGTTTTGCATGAGCGCTGCACGCGTTTTACGAGACAATCAAAATCATTTTCATCCTTGCTGTCTAAATCACTCCTAGACAGGTTTCTGAGAAATTTGTTGCACTACTTATTGCTTTATAAACACCCCGATAATTACATCAAAATAATACCGTGCCGGCCCAATATATTATACAAAAAACTTTATTTCTTGCCCCTTGCAATCCTAATCTTGTATCTGTTCTTCGAATTAAGATCGCAATTAAACCATGGGTTTTTCATTTGTCCATGCATCTATTATTTTTTTTTCTTTTTGCTTTGTTTATCTTTATTCTGAGTTTTTTTGGATTGCTTGCCCAACTGTTTTCAAGACCACGGTTGTATCGTGTTTCTGGATGCAGGTTATATTTCATAACCAATACACAAAAAAAGCATTTCAAGTCCCACCCCAAAGTACTGAAGTACCAAAAAGGCATCCCAGTTTGCCACTTTGGGTACTGGAACTTTTGGTACTGGTACACGACTGGCCAATGGAAGTCAGTAGAAAAGGTAAAATACCGATAGTTTCGTACCTGTTGCAGTGGAAAAGCGCACTAATATAGAGGGGTTTTTACATTCTAAACTACCCCCTAATGATAAGGACACGGCAAGCGAACGCCATCACGTTTTAGTCCCGTAGGTGCGTGTTTATATACTGTCCTCTCCAGTTATGACAGATATGGTAAAGCTTGCAAAAGCGTAGCATAACTTTAGTAAATGTAATTCTTATGGAAGTAAATCAATGACAAAAGTCGTTGATGCAAAAAAGCACGTTACATTAATCGAATAAAAACGGAAATACAAATACGCTGCCAAAATTTCAGTGGTTTAAAATACGGTTTGAAAATCAACCTTCTACATCCAGGACTAGCAAGATGGTGAAGCAGCACTACAGGAATACAGGAAAGTAACTTATTTCTGCAAAAAAGTTATTTAAAATAACTTAAATCTCTTCACATTGTGTCATATCTATTTTTGCTCCACATTATGGAGAGTAGTATTGATAACAGTATCGATAAGTATCGGCATCGATATTGGTATCGATAAAATCCTAACGATACCCATCCATAGTGAGAAACGTCACATTAAACTCACCCATCTGCAGCATTAATTGGGTTGCTCTTCAGGTTTTAAAACAGTACAATTATTTCTGAAATTCCTCTAAAAAAATTATTCAGGAGCTCTCTGTAGAGAACAGCCTTTAGTAATATTATTTTAAGTCCTGCCCATTGGAGGTATCAAGAACCCAGCCAAAAAGACTCAGCGAGCCCAAATGCCCTGTTCCAGACCCACAAGGCCAGCACCCTTGGACTTTTCAGTAGCCGCACAAAAACACACACAAATGGAAGCCTCTGGCAGGGTGTGCAGCTTCTGGCACTGGCCATGGAGGTTGTAAATAACCTCCATAAACTCATTTACCATTCTCTTTCACATGCCAGCTGAAATAGGGGACAAGCAAACGGGAGCGACCGGGAGTACACGTCCCCCACCCCCTGCCACAAGTAAATAATTAACACCCCCATCTGCAGCAGGTCTCCCTGAGAGTTAAGGGAGACACAGGAGTGAAGGCTGCACAAAAGGCACTAGAGAAGACAGCCGGGGCAGATGAGATCAATACCAATTCAAAAGGGACCTCAGTTCGGATGGGTGTCTTTGCGTTGCACACACCTGCCGATTTTAACCCCGATTACAAAAGAAGAAGATGCTCCGCAAATCCGCTGAGCTGCTTCCCTTCCACACTGCTGCCTTCTCTGGCTCTTCATCATAATTCCCCCATGCAATGCATAGAAATCGAGAATCTCAAATACACATTTTCTTTTCAGTCGCGTGAAGCCTGCCGCTCCAAAACAAAGAGGTCCGGCCCCCACATTCTGCGGAGGTGCACAGACCGGCTCGCTAGTGGAAGTGATTGCAGAAATGTCCCCAACCTGAAATGGTATCCCACCCCCCTTCCCCCCAGATCACACCCTCTCCCGTATCTGTTCAAAGATCTTTCTGGGCAAATCCTGGCTGTCGGACTGGCTCTCCAATGGGCAGTCAAGGCACCGTAACAGAAGGGATTAATTGCACTCGTCCACGATGCACTGACTGATCTAGGAGGCCCCTTGTCTCCGCCTGGCACGCATTGTCCTGCTATTGACGTGGCGGCTCTCCCACACTCCATCCCGCCAACCGAACAGGGCGCTGCCCGCATCGCTTAGATCACATTAATGCTGAGTGGCAGCTCCAAAAATTCACCGCGGGGCCGTAACTCCTGGGCTTAAGGGGAGGGAGCTCTGTGCATCCCGGCCACCCTCGAATTCAGCATTAGCGCCCAGGAGCTGCCATGCGATCAGCCTCACCCTCCACTCAGCACACAGGAGCCCGTACCAAAAATGGAGTGGGCCCGACAGGGGCTGCAGCTGTCCCCGGTCAGACAGACAGACAGACAGACAGACAGACAGCTGTGGAGGCTCACACGTCACCTCTGTGGCCCACCCTGTTATTGGAGGCCCACCTACTGTAGACAGCAGGAAATGCAGGAGAGTGGGGGCTATTTCAGGGCCTTGGTAAGATTAGCGCTGGAGGTGCTTGGTCAGCCATGTGAGCACAGAGCTTCAGAGGTGAACTCACAATTCTGCAAACTAGATTACTTTCAGTTCCTCTGTGCATCTGATTCCAGGAAGGGGGGGACCTTTTATGAGTAAACAACTTAGTTCTATGGTTTGTGTTGATTCAGTGTTCCTACAGTATTTCCTGACAGTATTTCTAAACGCAAATTACAAACAGACAGCAAACAGACAGTCACTGGCTTATGGGACATTACACAAGAAGAATGAAATCTGTTAAAACTGAATTATGAGGCTAAGAAAGAAACAATATTCAGAAAACACCACATCAGGAAAATTCAGATATTTCATAGACTGGTGAAGAATTAGACCCTCAGCATCAGATTCTAGCTGCAGTCTGATAAGGAACTGTCTCCAGCACAGAGAGCTGGACACCCCCCCCCCCCCCCCCCCACCGAGCTGGTTACTGAAATAGATTTGCACCAGGAGCTGAAGGTGACGCAGACCCAGCCCCCAGGGGTCAGCCAGCTTCCATCTCTGCAAATGTCACCGCGGTTGACACTGGCACTGGGCCGCAGAGAGGGCTGCACTTCTCAGTGGCTTGCTACAGCGGCCACGCCACCTGCACCCCCGCAGTCTGCCTCACAAGGTCACGCACACATGAAAACACGCTCACGCAAAAAAAAAAAAAAATTAAAAAATCACATAAAAGTTGCCTCACATCTCACCTTTATCTCTTTAAGCAAAGAGAAGTCTGACTAGATGTTTGGGTATCCTCATTAACCCTTTCAGAGGTGGAAAGTTTGGGTCCAGAAAGTACAAATCCAGACCACGGATTTGTTTCAACCAATCAGTTGAGTACTCTGTGACTGTGACTCTTTATACTCAGCTGGTTGGTTGAAACAAAACCGTGGTCTGGATTTGTACTTTTTGGACCTGAACTTTACACCTCTGAACCCTTTAGAGGCTTACCGAAACATGCCGGAGTGAATTTATCCTCTATCGAGCAGAGACAGCAATATGATGAATCTGTCATCGGCGTGTCGAAGTCCCCGGCCGAACCTCGATCACATTCCAGAGGGACACGTGACAATGGGGTGGCGGTCACACCGCTGGTGGCATTCTCCACCATGCATGGCATTTGCAGCACAGCGCAGGCATAACAGACAGCTATTTGTGGGGCTCTATAAATGGAAGAGCCACAGAAATCACAGGCAGCAACATCTAATACCGAGGACTCTCTGGATGTGTTCAGCATCTCCGGGAAGGCTGTCTAATACACCCCATTTAAATATCACCAGCACACGCTGATACTAGACACATGCTTTCAGATCGTTTTCGATATTCGAACTGGCCGTGTTATCCGACGATTGTCCGGTTATTCACATGACACTTTAATACTACAAGAAACAAATAAAGTACAAGAGAGCAAATGCAAAATGTATCGGAAACAGTCTTTATTGTGACTGCGACTTAAACTATTGTGACTTTACAATCATCTCACTGGGTAAATGAAAAAGCAGCAGCATGAAAAACAGCTGAACGTGCAGCCTGAGTTGGTGTTTCCCAGCCCAGTCCTTGGGGACCCCCAGATGGTCCACGGTTCGGCTCACTACCGAGGAACCAGCGAAGTGAGGAAGCGTCCATTGATGTGCTGTGAAGCGTCATCCATGACCGACACTTATAGATGTTTCAGTTTTATACGATTGAGCATCAAAATAACAGAATGTATGTAAACAAGTTGTGTTTGACAGAGTTTGCACAAAATGTAATTTTCAGCTTGCAAATAAAAATACCACCAGACTTCGTTTTTATGTTTTTTTTGTGGCAGGCACCATATTTTCTGATAAATTCCCATGGTTCTCTGCATTAGCAGAATAACCAAATATGGATATCAGTACTCATACAACAATGAATGGTTAACTGAATAGTGAATAATTAGCGCACACCCCTAGCTGACACCCTCCCAAAAATGAATAAGGCCCCTACAATCAGGCCCATTAAATTCTAACTAAGGTATCAATAAGGTGAGTGACAGTGACCACAGTGCCGCTGATATACGGCGAGAGGTGAAAGTCAATCGTGCTGCCAATAACCGAAGAAAGGCACCAGCCCTCAGAGGCCAACGAGTCACCAGATTGAATTTCCAAGGGTCTCAAGCAGAAACGTTGCCAGGTCTTAATGTTTTCAGGTGCTCCATTCACACGCGAGGAAAGGGGAAGGTTGGGAGAGGCGCTGAGGCAGCTCATGCTTGGCCCATAAGCAAAAGTGCAGCTGGGCCGACTCCAGACAGAGGCAGGCGCCGAGGCAGCACGCGCTCAGTCCATTAGCAAACTTATGGCTATGTCAACTCCGGGCAGAGGCAGGCGCCAAGCGCACACCAGAGCCTTGGCAATTATCTGCGTACGGCTAACATTTTGCTGCTCAAAAGGTAGCAAGAGTCTATTTTTCAGCTAAGGAGACATGGAAGCTTCCTCAGACCTTTGCCCAACCGTATACAAAGCAGGAGCTTTATGATGGTTATAAGAACTACACCCATTGTGAAAGATATACATAACAGGAAAACAAACATACTAATGGTGATGTTAGATGGCTGGTGACACATTTCAGGCCTTTCTGTGGCCAGTAAAGCGTGGCACAGGACCGAGTGACGGCCACCTTACTCTCCGGGGTGACCTTCCAAAAGCGCACCCTGCCACCCCACACGGCGAACGCTCAAGGCATCTGGGGGCCTCTTGCTGTCCAGAATGGGCCCGATAGCAGTGACATGAGTAAATGCGAGCCGGGTCACAGTGAGGCCACCTGCAGCTAAAGCCGGCTGCGTCTGCGGCTGCAGAGACTGCCAGCCACGGCTGCTCTTATCCTCCAGATAATCACACAGGCACCTGTTCACACGGAAACAGAAGCTGCACTAACAAACAAGCCTAAAAATAGGAGATCATCTGCAACATGTATTTAATGTATGACAGCAAGCATTGCAGCTTAGGCAGAGAGTAAGCACTAATACTGCACAATAACCACCTCATATCACTGCCAATGCAACATGTTAATGTATCGATATATACAAAACAAACTACACTATACTGTTTTCTATTTCAGAATACTGCGGTCTACACTTTCCCATTCTTGAGACACGATATTCCAACAGTGAGTATTTAACTTCCAAATCATTCACACGTATGCTTAAAAACCCATCATTTATGTACGTTTAAATTTAAAGTTGCTTGGCGGACACCATTATCCAAAGTGACTTCCAAATTCACCCATTAAAACCGCCAGATGTTTTATGGGAACGGTTCGCATGCATCAGGGTACCACACAGCCACCCTGGAGACTCAGGCAACATCTGCATTAAAATTCATTCCGCAAGCGTTCTGTGACCTGAGGCCCACAGCTCAGGTCACAGATTCCATCTAGCTAGTTGACGCGTTAGCTGCGCATCTGGAATCGCCGTTTTCAATAACAGTCCCTCTGGCAACAGAACATACAGCCACTGCTGGCTTGCAAAAATGGGATTTCCTGCACTGCAGGCGAGGAGCTCGTGTGATTGGTCCAGCCGGCTCCACGCAGTGGGAAGGGGGGAGGGTGCAGTGCTTCTCGGGGGCGTCGCACTGTGCTGGGATCCATCCTCTACACCTTGAAGCTATTATTCAAAATGAAGTCACCTCTACATGTACTCCAGGTACCGACACGTTCACAGGGTAGCAATTAGTTTGACGCTCCAGATAAGAAACTAGACGCATGAGACCACCCTAATATTTTAAAATGTTCACGAGCCCAGCATCCTGTCTTCTGCTTTATTCATGAATGCGAGTTAAACGGCAATCATCTTAACCAATCCAGCTTATCCACACGGCTTGAGCACCAATGAGTCCCGACCCAGATGGAAACCGTCCTTTAAGACCATCGAAACTGCAAAATGAATAAGGGAATCTGTCATTACTAAAGCCTGCCAAGGTCGCCTTGGTGACCGCTGCCTGAAAGCCCCGCCCACCGTATTCTGAGGTTCATCTGCATGACATCGATTTGGATACGACGAGTGATACCACGACAAGATCTGCATTATAGCTACACCTAATGCAAATTAACATGCAAATACAACCACAGTGGTGGGAAGAGCAATTCACTGCCACTCGGCCTCAGCAATCTAAAGCAGAGGGTCACACATGTACATACATTCCATTTTATTGTATATACATGATATCCTGAGTGTCGGCAGTCCAAGGTCTTTCAAGGTTTAAAAATAAATAAATAAAAATCACAGCGTGGACTATGGGGAGTAAAGGGAGATGGTCAGGATCGGCGTGGCTAAATGGGTTTCAGAAATACCACCTTCTGTTAGTTATCTTCCTCCTTAATTTACGGACTGTTAGGAAATACTCCTCTGAAGTCTTACCCTGCTGGTTCTGCACGCCACTGCTGGAGCCTCAGCCTCGCTTGTTTTTGTTCCATTTCACTTCTTAATTAACATGGTTTGATTGGGCTTTGAAATTTTGTACCACCCACATACTGCACTGACTAAAAAACGACAAACTATAGATACGTTAGAAAACTTAACTGGCACATTTCTGGACATAAGGTATAATGTATAACCTTACTTACTCACTTCACTTTTTGCACCTTATGCAATATACAATTAGTTTCCAATGTAATTAGCATTAATCAATCTTTCAGTTACTTAATGATTTATCAGCTGAGTGAAGTAACCCTAGCAATTATATAATCATTCATAACTACGGTGAAAAAACTTTAATACAGAACAAAGGAATCTTTTGAATTTCCACACCTCTAAAATACTGTTAAATGTCTGTTAAACAAGACTGGCGACGGCTGACAAAATTTTATATAATTTATTGTTATTCTGCAACAAAACTGAACAAACCTGCTCCCCCAGCCCAGAACTAACACACCAGCACCTTAGATAACAGAAAAAGGTCATGCTAATGTTTCCAAATAGCAAAAGGCATTTCTACTGTAATGTCAGGAGAGCATCATTGTAGGGAAATGGCTACAGGGCAGCGAGTTTTACTATCCATCCACATTTCTGGCTCAGAGGCATCAGTATATTAGGTTTCTGTTAATTGAACCATGTAATAATTTGTCAGTTCCTTTAATAATCTTAACTGTGAACACTTTGGACAGGCCAGCATAAAGATAGCCATTACTAAAACACAAATGTCTCAGACAAACATGTGAAATACCAAAACAGATCGATTTTTTTTCTTCGGTGTATGGAATATGTATGAAATGGTAAGTACTCATTTAAATCCAGTCAAGTCTGCATATGTGTTCACATGTCACTCTCTAGCTCCCCCCAGCAAATGTCAGTCTTCAAGCCTGTGATACTCAACTGCAACTTGCAGCATTACCACTGAAAGCTTCCTCTTGGATACTGAAATGCGATTTGTGGCATTACCACTGAAAGCTTCCTTTCGGATACTGAAATGCGACTTGTGGCATTACCACTGAAAGCTTCCTCTCGGATACTGAAATGTGATTTGTGGCATTACCACCGAAAGCTTCCTCTCTGATACTGAAATGCGACTTGTGGCATTACCACTGAAAGCTCCTCTGATACTGAAATGAGAGTTGTAGCTTCAGCACTTATAGCTTTCTCTGCAAGAAAAGCCCAAGGGAGTTTTCAAAATTGGGTATCTTACGCTGCTAGGACACAGAAAACTTGTGTCCCTGCTTCACAAGAAGCCTGGTTCTCCAACTGGTATGGCCACAAAACAAACAAATCATTGTTTCGGTAACTAGGGGCACATGCTTGTTATGGACCCATCAAAACATTTTATGGAAGTCAGGAGTGAATTGGGCCAAATGGAATTATTTTGAAGTACATATCCTAAAATACATTGTCCAGAGAGCAAAAACTGAATATTAGCTTTGGGTGTGGTGCAGAAATAGGGAATCCAACAACAGAAAACAAGGTCAGGGATAGGGAGGGCATCCTGTAGACACCTAGTTACTGCAGACTTTAGCTAACCCTTGCCAGAATTTCAAAAGGTATTTCACGCGTATAGTCACCGAAATACACAAAGTGTCAAGCATGCAAGCAAGAATGAATGGCTGACCAACTTAGAGGCCTGGCAGAGAGCAGGCTAAGGAAACTGATCAAACAACAGAAGACAATGACAAGAAAAAAAAAAAAACAGAGAAGAGCCCAGGAAATGCAGTCAGTCTGAGGACAAGCTGGGCTGGACAGCTGATCTGCTCCTGACTGAAGTGGATGGAGGAGTATTCCGGTAGTCGCTAATGAACACTTAGCGTTATTCTATATAAACTAGAATTTCTTGGCCATCAGTCTCTCCTCTTGCTGTAACCCATGATGTGGAAACTGGGAGTGTATTGCTATCTGCGGAATGCTTACAATGACAACAGCACCAAGCTGAGACCTCTTGTCTCACTTTGATTACTTGTTTTTTTAGCTAACTACATAAACAGTAACTCTACACCAGTGCTTTAGCCCATCAATGTTAATTCTTACTTGCATCCACTTCATCAAATAAACACTTTTTCTGGCTGAAAAGCAAATACCATCGTTTACTGAATTTTTTTCAGTACCTCAGGCACCACAGAGAAAGTATGACAAGGCAGGTACTCACAAGTACTCTATGCTTTGGTTTTTCATCATCAGGTCTGATACACCGAAGGGTTTCCATTTTCATTTCATCTTCATCTCTATCATTTGTAACAGACATTCTCTCTGAGTACCGTATACTGTGTGGTTAAGTTGGATTGTGTGTCCCTGCTAAGAGGAGGCCTGCAGTCCACCGGCAGGACATACTAGCCTACACACACACACCAAGCACACGAGCACGCAGGCATGCGCATCCACGAGCATCTGACCACACACACACACACAAACACACGTACACGCAAAGCCCATGCAGCTACAAGCATTTAAAGCTGTACAACCAAGCCCACATCTGCCCCAGCAGCAGATGCTAAGTGCAGCATGTGGGGAAGCCAGTGTCGATGCGAGAGGCTCAGGCTCATCAGACCCTGGCAAAGAGAGCATCCTCCACAGCTGCCAGCCTGAGGTCTGAACGTCACACTCTGAAATTTAACCGACAAAAACATGCAGGCAAGACACAGGACAAAAAACAGAGCTTTTCAAGAGTAAAAACCACAAAATACTTGCCTTTCGGGAAAAACCCCCAAATGTCATAAATGTCTCACACACTAGTTACATTTAACAGGCACAGAGGACCAAGCATACAGAACAGTAAACAGCACACAGTAATACAGCATACACTCAGACAGCCTTAGATTGGGACTGTACTTACTCATCACATGGTACCATTGTGAAGAGCTTACCTACTCAGACAAGGAGTGTTACACTACGAAGGCCTTACAGAAGTGCACACTTAATCAGTGACCTACTTAAACGCAGCTTTAATCCCAGGATCACACCCTTTGCCCCCCCGATAGCACAGAGGCTACAGCACTGGTCATGCCGACTACCAAGCAGCTGCAGCCCCCCCCCCCCCCCCGCCTCGCCATGATCCTTTCCCATCTCTGAGTGTTCTTTCCACTCACATGATTTAAAGGAGTTTTTCCCAACCCGGTGCTTGGGGACCCCCAGAAAGTCCATGTTTTTGCTCCCTCCCAGCTCACAGACTGCCTGTCATGGAGCTGGGAGGGAGCAAAAATGTGGGCCATACTGGGAAACACTGCTCTAAAGCCTCTCACGACTCTGGAAGAGGGGCTGGGGGGGGGTACATCAGGTGGAGACACCAATACAGGCTCTTTCAGTCCGATGTGAACAAGCTTCTGTTACCCCGACTAAAGAGTGGACACTGGGGGCGAATGCGCAAACAATACAGTCAATCAAAAAGCGCATTAAAGTGAAAGATGAAAGACCTTCACAAAAATGGAAAGACATGGAAATAATGTCAAATTCCCAAATATAGCTCAACTTATGAAATCATGGTTGGCATTCCTAAGTTTAGCCCTAGTAGGTCAAAAAAAGAGAAACAGAAACTAATTTTCCGCAAAATACTTCAGGCACCTTAGAGCCAAGAAATTTGGACCTTACCAAATCACCTAGTCTGTCAACACCAATATGTTTTTGTTTAGTAACACAAAATTTCTTCCGATTTAGCTTTCTGTCCACACTACTACAGATCTTTTTTCCCCAGAAACTCAAAAAATTCACTGCTCTCCGACAACTAATCTTTCTATAAACGGATTAGTGCAGATGCTCATAAATGTACAAATTTTGTTACGCTTACATCAGTGAGCTCGGATTGGTTCATACTTAGCTTGTGACCCTTTCCTGATTGGCTCTCTTCATTTCTAACCTAATTGGTTATTCTTTGTAACCTAATTGGTTATTCTTCACAGGAATTAAGAATGCTTTCCCTTCCCTTCATGGAAGCCACATGTGAAAATGGAGGGTGTACCGGACTTTGGCTACCTGGCATATGTTGTTTTGCTTACTAGTGTGCAGCTAAATCGTGTTTTGTGTACATTGTATGCCATTTACAACTATTGTGAAGCTCAAAACAACACTGTACCTGAGCCAAGGTTAAGGTCTGCTGTAGCTTATGATAAAGACATCCATCCATCGAACATTAGGGTAAGACAAGAGAGCTCTGAAACTGAGGGGGAGAGAGTGAGACGTCAGGGACTAAATTCTTGAATCCCTGTATTAGTGATGGTTCCTTTAATGTACAGCTTTGTTTTTGCATCGCTAGAGTACGGTGATATTTCACTTTTACTAAATAAAAAATGTGCATTTACTTTAAACACATGGTTGTGTGTGACATTAATCAACAGTCAAGCATTTATAAAAACTGAACTTTATTACTAATTAAAGTCAAAATTATTCAAAATATATACGTCACCGCTTCTAGAATTATAAAAAAAAATTTGGTTGGGACAAAAAAAAAACATGCAAATGACATGTTGTGCTCGAGCTACTACAAACAAAGTGAGCCGCTTCTAAAAATATATAATAAAAAGCTTTGGTTAAATGTGCAAACGAAAAATGTCAAATATATACATTAACAACCACTCTAATAGCTATGTCATTTGCCTTTTACATGGAGCAGTGTGAACGCAGACGTTTTTTTCAAGGTTAGTGATGATGGTAGTGTGGACACAGACCTTTTCTTTTGGAAAGTCCCGTAAAAAAAAAGTATTTGTGTGGATGTAGCCTTAGTCACGACACCCACTCCTGAAAGTCATATTCTCATATTTTAATCTCATTTCAATGTTTATTGCTTTATGCTGCACATGCTGGGTGCCACCTTTAAATAACCATTGTGGGTTGGGATCCACATTAGCATCTTCATTCCTCTGTGAGGAATAAACAAATGCAGCTGATAGAAGCTGCTATATCAGAAAGAAGTGAGAGAGGAGGAGGAGGAGGAGAGAGGAGACAGAAGAAACACGGAGCAGACGTACACGCTGAAGGCCAGAGCATCTTCTACCCCTACAGTCTTGGGTTCCTCCCATTTTCCATGTAAATACCAAAGCATCCTAATGCAAAACCTTCAAATAAGCTAAAGAAGAGTGATTCACCACTGATTTGCAGTCTTTGTGCTTATGATCCTAATGGCCTAAATCATTAAAGGCAGCATCCAAGTTACATGTCAGCTACCTTAGAAATGAAGCAAGCTCCACTCACAATGTCCAATTGGATTAAGCCGGGCACATGACCGCCGACTGAGGCCTCACGTTTGTCACGATCTCCGCAGTAGGTGACAGGCGAGGACTCCGAGGGCGAGCCGTCACGGCGCCCTCTCCCCCCCCCAGCGTTTCCCCTTCCGCCCCCAGTGGCAGCCAGGCCTTATCTGATCTGGGAGCAGCACCAGGCTAATACTGCAAATGAGACACTCGCGTCTGTCAGTGACACAGCCGCCGCGGTCCGAGCTACACGCAGATAGCGCATCCATCAGAGCCCTGCGCCCATCCATGCGCCCGTCCATGCGCGCCACCTGCTCTGTGGCTTCGCTTCTAGTCACTCTCCCGTCAGGGACGAGGTTCAGTGAACGGACACGGCCAGAAAAAAAAACAGAAAGGGGGGGTGAAACCTCTCCCCTGACCTGGCATTGTGGGGACCTGATGAAAGTATCTACATAACAAAACAAGGAGGGGAAATGAGACAAATAAAATGCAGTTTTGCAAAAAGATTCCCCCAAGTCATAATTCATTGATTATTTTCATAGAAATGTAACCGTCCAGAGAGGCAGAGCTTACTCTAAACATCCCAGGTTATTTTCTGTGCAACTTGTTATTGTTGCATTGTTGTTATATGTGCATTATCCACATATAATAATTCCAACAAATTAACACAATGGATGGTAATCGTATATGTTATATAACTACAAAAAATTCCTGAAAAAGGAATTCAATTCAAAAAAGTATTCAATCATGCTTCTGATCTGGGGAAACAGATTTAAGAGGAATAAATTTACCATTAATATACAATCAATCATTTTGTATTTAAAAAGACAAAAGGGTTTCTGGTTACTCAGAACACAGAGAACGGTGAAAAAGATGAAAGTTTAAAATGACAAGACCCCACATTAGACTATCACGTAGAACCAATGGATCATCCATACCATTACACTCCTGCCAAGACTATGCCTTTCAGCATCATACTTGTACCACGTTGTTTGTTTAAATGTAGTATATTTAGAGAACATCTACAAACATAATGCTGTGTGGCAATGTTCACCCTGTCTGTCCCATGTCACTAACGGTATTAGTCATCAATCCATCCATCCATCCAGCTGCTTATCCAGGTTAGGATTACAAGGCAGTCAACATTCATTCACCACTAAAACTGCTTAGTACCTATGATTTACTTGTCCTAAAATATGTTTTGGTCCCACAGACCAAAAATAGTCATCAGTGGAAACGGGTACAAATGTGAACAGCTGCACCGTTTAAATAAACGACTGCGTCCATGATGGTGCAATCGAATGGAGTCACTGTCTGCTGAAAAATGCCTGAAAATAAACACCCACATACATTTCGAAGGACATGCAATATCTGGCGCCCAACTCTGAGCACGCGAACAGCCTCCGACACACGGCAGTCTGATGGATGGTGGTACACAGCAAGGAGCAGAATGCCCGTGTTCTTTGGGAAACCATCAAGGTTTATTAATAATAATAATAATAATAATAATAATAATAATAATAATAATTGCACTCACTCAATAAAAAGGCATTATAAATACTGAAACAGCTGGTTAACTTTTTCCAATCAAAATCTTGCTTAATTTCTCAAAAAGCATGCATTTCCTAACGATACGCTTCTAAAACTTCTATGGAACAGACTTTAAAATAAAAAACAAGGTTAAAATATTTAGCCAATTACAAAGGGAGCAGCAGGCTGATGACATCACACAGGAGAAAGGGGCAGAATACACTAGAATTTACACTAAATATTTTTTGACACTGTGGTTGTTAATGGAGTCAGACACACACTCGATGTAAACCTGGAAACATTGTATACTTGACAAATCATCAGAGTTGCGACCTAGGTAACTTGCTTAATTCATTTTCCCCAGCTTTACAATTCATCTTCACAAGTAAGATCAAAGGAACAACAAACCTTTTTGAGCAAGGAAATCCTGAGCTTGTCATCAGTGGGTTTAAATGAGTTTACTGTGGCTTTATGGTTACCAGGCACCTGCCCTACTACACTATGACAACCTTTGCTCTTGAAAACAACGGCCATCCCCTGCTGCACCATTTACCCTTGCGTGCCAAAACCGAGGTCATTGAAAGTTCCTGCTCAGCTAACTGACTTCAATTTATTTCATGTCCAGATATTATAGGTTTTACGTTAGAATGAGAAGATGAGCTGTACCTATGAAAGCTGAACGGCAGATCCAGCTGGAACACGCCATGTTTACATTGAAGGGGAGCACCCTCTGGAATTTTCCAAGCTTTCTTCCAGCACATGTTCAGAGGGACTATTAACTAGGCGGCTGTACATATTGCGGACTAAAGGTCTTTCAGACAGCCTTTCCACCTCTGCTAGACAGAAGCAGAATGCAGTATTTTTAAGCTAAAGTGGCACAAAGGCTAACAAAGCTGCACGGTTTGGCTTTATACACAAGATGAAAACAAGTGTCTTTCTGAGCTTTGAAGCAAAAAAAAAAAAACATTCTTGAACACAATTAGACAGTTTGTCACAGTTTTAATAAGAGTATGCAAATGACCTGTAACACCTAATATGCATATTAATACTGTAAATCTTCCCCCAAATCAAATTATAACATTATTCAGCTTTAAAATGATCTTGATAACGAAAGAACATTATAATAGCATATACACAGATAAAAACGCAATTGTATTGCTGCAATAGCCATGATCATTGATAGAAAGGATTAATAAGATGGTTGTCAAGATTGATAATGTCACTGTTCAGTTAGCTTGGCGTGAATTGCAACAATGACATTTTGAAGATCTATATTAGGCTGAAGACAATGTTGCCATACAAAAGGTCCATTTGCAACTTTAAATGTTATCAGCTCGGTCCCTGCAGTACATCAAAATCTGACTAGCTTAAGCAGTTACAATCCAAGACAACAGCCAATAAAAATCTGAATTGATGAACAGCTGTATGTCTTCCAAAACCCAGTTCACCTGTAGTTGTTTCGTAGCAATTTTTAATAAAAAACGTCAACGCTGCACTGAATTCATGAGTGCAGTGAACACTTGGCGAAAATAGCTTAAAAGCAGTTAAAACCACAACATTTAGGGCAACAATAAAGGTTTATTGTACAGCACTTTTTCTTTCTGACAACAGCCTCCAAACAAGCAAGCTAAAATACTCAGACACAGTTAAAATTAAAGAATTATCATCAAAGCACACTCAGCTAGCCTATACTCACGCCAGCAACTAAATACTGACACTTCACAACTAAATTTAAATAAGCTAAAAATGTAATTTAACACAAAAATACAAATCCATAAAACACTCGCAGCTTTTATTTAACAAATACTACACCACATTTGAAATTTGTCAGAAAAGTTCAAATTCAACCCCCTCATCTTACACACAAACTAACGGTGCTCTAAAAGAATTTTAAGACCATGGCTATTTCAATTTCATTCAACAGGATACTCTGCACAACATTTAAACAGGAAATTCCTTTTGCGACGCAAGTTTCATGTTTGCCCAGAGGTGGTTTGTGGAAACCGTAATACATCAATGAGAAACAGCCGAGAATTTAGGTAAGACTTTGTACTGCGTTTGTAACTGCTTCCTGAGCTTAAAAAACATACACAAAGGCAGAAGTGTTTACTACGGCCATTACTTAAATCGACTGCTGCTTTGACCAGACTACAGATTACCAGTAATTTACTGAAAAATTATATGTATAAATAAACAAATGATATACAGGCTTGTTACATAGTGACACAACAAAATATTTTCAACTGCAGTTTCTATGCCGATTCAAGTAATAACATTTCAAGAGCATTTAAAAAAGGAGCTGGAAGAGGGACCACAAAACAAATCCCAAAGCAAAAATGAGACAAGGAGACCCAATCCTTAGCTTTCACGTCTCACTCCGTGTTGCATTTTCTGTGACTAATGAATCTAAATGATAGGCGCCACTTAGGCTTGTCTTGCCACAAGATTGGAGGATTGGAAACAATATCCGAATCCATTTGCCTTGTTCAGTGTCAGTGATTTAGCATCTAATTTTCATCAAAAAAACTGAAGGGCTTCCTAATCGAAAGGTTTTCAGGGGCTGGGCTGCAGTAATTGCAATTCACTGCTGTTTTTGGGCAGCTAACATTTTATTGAGCACTAAATTCAGAATTGACAGGAGGATCCCCAACACAGCACCTGAAACAAAGGCAGCCAAACCTCCCCTCACTTTGGTCATCATCATCCTAACAGAACTGGCCTCACCCTCCTCACAATGAAACTCCATGTGCGAGATGGTGATTTTGGGAAAGCGCCTCTGAATATAAATGGATGCCTGGCTTTATTGTCCCCCCCCCACCCCCACACTTCCCTCCATCGGGGGCCCACCTTCAGCCCGGAAACCGCATGCTTGATGATAGAGTGACTTATCTTTAAGTTGCCAGTTCAAAGCCTGTTCAAAGACACCAATCCTCATTCTTCTCTAATGCATGTCCCTTCCCTCTCACAATTCATTCATTCCGTTAGCTGAACTCCAAAACGGCAGCAAATTTGACCTCAGCTTTAACTTATCCTTCAGCAAGGAAAAACAAGTCATTAATATTGGCCACGTTAACAATTATTAGATTATATTACTGTGCGAGAACTGTGCGATAATTTAATTTGTCAAATTGTAATGTTTCAACAGTTCATTAGTCACAAAAAACAAGAAAACACGTGGAAAAACCCAATTTCGCTGAATGTAACCCCTTTGCCTCTGAGTAATCAATCTGAAAAGAATTAATAATTATCTTTGATAATGCGGCTCTCAGGTCACATATTAACACGAAATTAACACACTGAAGGCAAGAGATTGATTTGATTTTAAAAATGATTTGAAGCCAATTACAATGATGGTCAAAGCCTGTTTAAGGATCACACAGCTGCAGCATTAAAAGGCTGTCAGATTCACAGCTCAGCTATCTGTATAACTGATCTGGCACTATACTCAGCAGATGAGGATATATTTACCTGCCAAAATAAGGGTGAGACCCCACAAATTGCAGTGAAACATCCATGTAAGCAGCCACCTGACTTGTTGGAGAGCGACCTTAACAAATCCTCCCGTCTCGCCTGCATACAAATGTGGTGCTGAAGTGCAATTTCAATCCTTTCCTCCCCATCAGTTTCATAACCTCTCTATAAAGATTTAACATACATTTTTAAGACTAACACACTATTCTACAGGGCAAATGTGTTGCTCAACTGAGCGACAGAATGGAGGTCCAACATGATTGGATACAATGAAAATTCAATTTTGTGACCAATCCTAGAACCACACAAAAAGTCAGAGATACTACAGAACCAGACTGTTATGCCTGTACTTAGATAAATAATGGGGTCTAATATTTCCTCTAAAGACACGACATTTTCATATTTTACTATTGCATAAAACATACAGATAAGACACATTAGTGAAGTTTTCACACAACCCCGCTGGGAAATCAAATCAAACATTCACAAGTACAGTATCATCACCATTAAGACACCTGCTGCTGAGATGTAATTTCCCCCATCTCGAATTCACTGCTACATATCTGGCGTGCTCTCATACTGAAAAAACCTTTAACCACATTGCAGAGATAATTTAGAAAGTAATCTAGGCTGCGAGTCAAGCCACACCTCAACGTCTAATGAGAAATATATGACTGTAAAGTACGGCTTTATTATAAAATAATAATAATAAACACCAGGACTGAAAGCCTCTAACTATTAAAATGTGTGGCATCTGGTTGGAAAATGCCTCAAAGAAATGGGCACACTTTGCTGCCACATCATCACCTCTTAAAACTCTCCGCCAGAGGTGCATCACTGCATGAGCTGCACATACAGTGGAGAGCAATACGGGCAAGTACATGACATTCCACTTTATATCAACATGCAGTATTATGGGAGCATTTGCCACAATGTTACCCTACATGTAGGCTGATACAGTTTATAACATGTGTTTTCCAAAAAGCAAAGAGATTGCAGTAATTACAAAACAAGTAAAATGTCAGAAGAAATCTCCAGGATCACTGCTGGCATTGCTGACATCTTTCAGTTTATGGGCTGTTTAATCTCACTGCTAAGGGAGGATCTTACAGCTAAAAGTTACCCAGAAACAATTAAAGTAGAAAGTGCAGATTTAAAATCAAATATTTAACCAAATATTTAGATAAAAACAATGACACAAAGAGAACTTACGGGAACACAAAAATAAATTTCCCCCTAAACATGTAGCACGTTTCACAGATTGGGTTTATAATGTGACAGAAGTTACAAATACAATTTAAAAATGCTGATAAATTTATGAAGCCTAACGTAAAACACAATGGCTGTTGATAACTGATTCCCATACATGTGTGAATTCATACACACACATAGTTATATACAGTGTTGTCCTCCACTCAAGTAATGGACCGACTTGCACCAGAATCCAGGCAGGCTGCTATTCCGGCAGCTTTGTGACAAAATGTTACTTATAATGGCATCTACATATAAGACATAAAATGTTACTTATAAGACATCTACGTATAGCTACACTTCACAACAATATTTTGGAAATTAGAAACACACACACTGCATTTATAGGGCACGATGGACACCGCCTTACTAACAGAGAGGGCCAATAGCGGCTAAACGGACGCATTCACTGGGGAGACTGGGCTGATTCCTCAGCCTTATACACAGCAGCTGCTCTGTTTCAATCATGAAGACTCTTTTTTTATGGGGGAGTGAAATCAAGCTGTAACCTAAGGAATTTATTACACTTAAGGTTCATCTCTGGTGGCAGGCATCACAGAATTACATGACAATAAATTGATGAAATACAACAATACTCAGGAAGAAGGGTGCCAGGAAGGCACCATCAAGCTATATTTTTTATATAAGTCACCAAAAATAAATATATAAACATAATTTCAAGCTTCCAGTTAATACAAACACCGGCAGATATATAAATGGATTCGGTTTCTTTGCTTATGCCTTATATAACCAACTATTATTGGGGGGGGGGGGGGGGGGGGGGAACTAATGT
>JAODJU010000007.1:1128834-1139657 GCA_026776725.1 Gnathonemus echidnorhynchus
GGGGTTGGGGGGGGTACTAATGTGTGAATAACCGTCACAGCTTTTACACAAAACTACTAACAAGGAACTACTAAATGTGAATTATTCCCAAAGTGCCAGTTCACATATTTGGCTTGGCAATGCCAAAATTACATTTATATAATGGTGTTTAATCATTCTTATAGGCCTGTCCATTGGTTTCAGTAAAAGAAATTCAAACCCAACATGGGTACACTTGTCACGGCCACCATAATAACCTCATTTTCTACACATCCTATATGCTTGCGTCATCAAAATGCATCACAAAATACTCTCTGGGAAAGCGTCAAGTTCAGAAACTAATGTACCGCCTTGGATAAAAGACCTTTCATAAACAGTGCGTAACAGGGAAAAAAAAAACTTTTCAAAGGTGCAAACGCTAATGTTAGGGTACCCTACATCTATTCAAAATACTGTCTTGTAACACTTCAAACTATTCAGAAATAGTACTTTTCAAGGCACTGTGTAAAAGCTAGCACGTTTTCAGTTTCCTTATTTGGGCGCAGACCAGTGACATTCTCATAACGAGCCAGGTTAAACAAATCCAGAGAAGCGCTGTGGTTAAACAACCCGTTGCGGGGCTTTCTGACTTTTGTGTGCTAAACCGGCTAGATTAACTGTCCTTTTTTAAGTCAGGGTCTGGTTTAAGGTCAAGCAACGTGCAATCTAATTGAAATACAATTTCGGGGAGATGGACGCTTATTCAGAGCTTAGGTGATGGCAGACTGACTGCTGGGTGCCACTGGGCTCCCTGTGCCCGCCAGTATCTGTGTGCAACGAGCTGTTTCGGAGGCCTAAAATGCAGCTGGCCTGTTTTTAAGCAGACTCCAAAGCCGTTCTTCCCATGTGCATTTTATGAAAGATAAAGCGCTGACCGATTTTCACACTTTCGTCTAACAAAGAAACTGAACATTTACAACCGGTGCCCGTAGATGGACCCGAGTGACCAAAAAGGCCAAGCTAAACTAACACAAACCCCAGAGAAAGTAAAATTTCACTGCTGCTGGTGGCAAACTGGCAACTAAAGTGCACGGGGAAATAAATATTAAATAATTAACTGTGTAAATGTGTTGCTGTAAGGGCTAGCCATCTCTGTACAAACCGATCATCTCGTTAAAATAAGTAACCCGATCGTATTTCAGGGGGAAAAATTGTCTGACTGGGGAAAAAGTACATAACAACTATACACAATCTCTACAGCTTTCGAAAGAGAACGTAGCTCAGTAACAGATATTATCCAAAACTCGTATCAGATAACGAAAGAAATTGTCAACCAGTGTTGTGCTAGTTGGCTTCCTATATCTCCGTCGTCTTCCAAGGCGACCGTGTAAATGGCAGAGTGTAAGCCTAGCCGTTTGTGAAATAACTGCAAACACACCGCAGGCGAATGGCGTTTAAAGAGATCAGTCGGTTATTACACGATAGTTAAACTCAAGCCTTAAAGAGCAGAATACATGCTGAGTACTGATCTGCTATTAATGCCAAGCTGCGCCCTAGTCTCTCAAACAAAGGGCTTTTCGGCAAGCCAAAGCATGCAATTGTAGCTAAATATCTAGCTAGCTAGGGGTACCTCCCGCACCAAAAAATGGAGAAAAATTCCTATAGTACTTACCCCACTTGCAGACCCAGACCCAGGAATATTTAAGTGCACTCCATAGATCCAGAGAATAAGAATCAAACGACTTAAAGAATGCGATCTTTGAAGGAACAACAACAATAATAATAGTAGTAGTAACGACAGTGATAATGATCGCAGAGATCAATCAATGTACTCCCAAGAAATCCAACAGCAAGGGGGAAAAGAGAGGCCAGTTCACGGGACTGCAGCCATCACACGTTGAGATCCCGTTCAAATTTGAAAATACCGGCTATAAAGAGCATTTTCAAATTCAATTTCAAGAGCCTTCGGAATTAGAACACGTCTCCTCGATATCCCGAATAATAAATTCCATTCTTCAAACCGGTTCCACCATTTAAATCCCTGACTCGGTTTCGCCGTATCTCTAATATATCTTGATGGCTGTTTGTATCTTTCAATGCTGGGAGATTGATACAATGTAACCAACAAGCAGAACTAGCTGCTCTCAAGCGCAGGCAGGCATTCCAGCCGGAATGAACCGTCATGCGAGGAGGCGCGGCGCTACAAAGAACCGGAACTGGAGTCACCACAGGATTAAGGATCTTCATTCCCAGCTCATTTTAGTAACGTTAATCAGTTGTCCAGAGGGTGTGTTTAATTTCTTGCCTGCTTATAAGTTGTAAATGTGGTATACATTTGTTATTCTTCATTTCGTTTTCGTTTAGGAATGCGGAGTATCTAATAAAGCCTATTAGGTGCATAAGGGAAGCAAACAAACAAACAGACAAAAAACAAAAAAAATTCTTGGACTACTTTGGTTCCCCTGCAGATAAAATACGTGATGTTTTCGGAAAGACCTGCTATGAAAATAATTTAAGTAACTTAAACAGCCTCTGTGAGCGCAGAATTAGCCTACCTCTTTGTATTGTGTGACTTTTAACGTCCAGCAAAAATAGCAAATATATCAATAAACAGTATCAAAGTCAAAGTGAACTTTATTGTCATCTTTCCATGTACAAGTATACAGAAAAACGAGATGGCAAAGCTCAGACTCCACAGAAAATACGTATAATTGAACTTTTACACTTTGTGTAAGTAGACACAGTACTCAGGAGATACTGAGAAAAAGAAACACAATTCTAACTAAGTGGACAGAACAGTGCAAGACAAAGAGGAGTGCAAATGAGCTGAGAAGTATTTTAAGTACAGTGGCAGTAAGCGCTGACAGTTCTCTGGTGCGGAAGCATAGTGCAAAATAGGATTGTTTTGTGCAATATGCCTAATCAACATCATAATAATAACAATGCTTCCGAATGAAGATAAGGAGACAAAATTCTTTCGTTTTGGCACGTAACGGGTCGAATAATTTAGAGTGTAAGTTTCCTAAGCCTAAGTCGTATATCATAACCTTAGACCTTATCTTTATGTACAAAGGACTCTGTCTAGAGTTCTGTCACATATTTGTACGACAAAGGAAAAATTTATTTTAATATGAATTTGTGAACTGAAGAGGATCACTCACCAGCTTCTGTTGTAGATGGAATTGTATTTAAAAAATAACTAACGGAATCTGACGTTAAATAAGATTTTGCCGCACGTTAGTTATCGGAGTCGTATCTAAGAATGCTTTGATTGAAATGGTGCAGTACTGGTGTACTGTACTGCAGATTATACAGTGCGTGTTTGCTGAAATAGTACCAAAACCGAATAGTGATCCATTTACTGGCCAGTGCAAAGTGAAGTGTGCAGTTGGTACTGTAAATATGTCACGGTCCTGTTGTTAAATTCTGCTTTTTTAACGTAAAACAAAAGTGAACGAGGCTTGCAGGGAACCAGAATGACAGTATACCTGCTAATTCGAGCAGATGAGGTAATTTTTATCCTACGATCGAGTTTTTTTCTACTCGGAGATTTATTTATATAAAATGTCATTCAATAGCAATGTGGGCTTAAAGAACACACGCCACGCTGGCTATAGCGTTCCCCGGGGATGTTGCCATTTGAGTCTCACGGCCTTAACTGCGGCAGCACATTGATCGCATATGCTTCTCACTGCACTGTTTCACGGAGACTTGACTTCCTGCGTTATTTGATGTAGCCGCTCAGCTCACGTGCACGGCGTACCTACGATTTATACTGCACCATATTGAAGGCCAAGGTTTTGATTTAGGAAACTTTCTTTTGCACCGCCGCGGAATTTTCAAATGTTTTTTTTTTCACTCGCACACGCGTTGTAATGGACATTTAAAATTACAAACACAAAAACAATAGGGATCGATGTCCATCTACGCAGCTGGGACCCCATTATTGAGACATTAAACAAACCCAAAAGCATGCTAAAAAAGAATCTGCACACACACACACACGCACACACACGAGGAAACCAATTAATCAATAAAAGTTTAAGGAGGACTGGTTCAATTTTATAATATATGTGTATGTAGGCTATGTATGTATGTATGTATAGATAGATAGATAGATAGATATGAACACTATTTTCTGTTATAACATTTAACACAATTATATTGATTTGTCTTCAATCAACTTGCTATGTTTGTTACGTCAAATAGAAATTCCACACTATATATGAGACAGACGGAAATCTATACCGCTCACTGTTTGCCCCGGAACCTTTCCTAATGGCCCAGTGATGTTTATATCTGGTGATTGGTGACGGAAGGTGATCCTGGTGTTAATGGCACATTTCCAGAAGCTGTTTAGCAGCAGCAGCATCTCGGATCGAACAGTGTTTCAACCATCCCGTGCCCCTGGTCCTGTAATGTGACTTTGCGGTCCTCAGCCTTTAGATGACCACACAGAGGAATCACCCCGCCTGTTGACTCCCATGAGGTGCCTCTCTACACCAGCAGGCACTGTGGCTTCTGGGCTTCCTTCAGCTTCTTCCAAGCATAAACCTGTCTGAATGCAGGAAAACAGATGGAAGATTACTCATCAAATCATGCTGTTTTTTTTTCATTTGCTTGGGGATCCAGGGTTTATGCCTCTCTGAGCAGTGGTCTTGCATGTAGGTGGTTTCCAAATGGCAGTCAAGCTTTCTACCCTGCAGTCACGTAGACGCTCCATTTCAGAGGAGTTCAGCTGTGATTTTTAAAGCTTCTCCTTCTGTCCTGTTAAGTGTCTGTCCTCTTTGCTGGTGCAGTTTGTTCATGTTTCACATACACTGTCCTGATTTTTGAGTCTGTTTTCCTTGACACATTATATCATCATAGCAGCGACTCTTTGCCCTCTCTGTAACGCTGAGTGCTGCCTGTCAGAGATCCTTAATATCTGACACATCCTGCAAATTGGTATTCAGCTTAATATGAGCGGCTATGTTCATAAATGTGATTTTGTTATTAAAAGGTTAAGGTCTTATTTCTTTTTTTAAAGTCTATTTATAAAAATATAGTGTTCATAATCTGTCAGTAGCCAAATAGTGTTCCTTTTTCAGGCAGAATGAATCTTCACATACCCCAGCATATTCCCAGCTCACTTTCTTGCTGTCATGATCGGTGGTTGTGATTTACACGTAACAAGGCAATTAGCCTGGACTGAAGCAGAAAAAGGTGATTTACAACAGGAGCATGTTAAGGTGAGAGTATAACCCTCGAACCTCTATCTTCTTTGTTAAAATGTAAGCTGAAGTGGGAAGCAATTTGGGCATTTCAATCAGGATGAAATCATGCTAATGAATTGGCCAGGTTCTGTGGAAGTGTCTGCAAGGCTCACAGCGTGTGCAGTGCACAGCTATTCAAAGGAATGGCGAGGTGCTGACTTCACGGGGATTGAGAAGCAGGTCCTTGGACAGTCAAACATGTCATGCTATTTGTCATACAGCAGGAGAGATAAGCTCTCTTATTTACATGCTTCAGATAAGATGGCTTCAAAGGATTTTTTTTTGTCTTGCAGCCCCGGTTTCCTTGACAACAAGAATATGGAAATACTGCCTTTGACATGACAGAAGGAATCATCTCAGTAACACAGAGAGACAGCAGGCACAGCGAGGCCAGGCAGGGCTGGATAAATGGCATCGTCTTCACGCAGAGAGAGAGTCAGCTGGGCTTGGCACTCCGTCTTCCCGCTGCCTCCACTCCACCACGCTGGCCGCCGCATTCGCGTGCACAGACAGGGCTTCCATTTTGAGGGGGCGTGTGGCGCTCTCCTCCAGTCCGAAATAGCAGATGGCACAGCAAGGAAACACTGGTTGACTTAGCCTGTAGCTCTGAAGTGCGGTCTGTCAAATGCACCATACATAACCTAAATTAGAAAGCTGTGTTAGCAGCACACGGCTGTAAATCAGCCTTTAAGGGCGACAGGGCTATAAGCTTGATTCACAGCAGGACCGTCTGTGCTGTGGAAATATAGCACACCTTGGGCTTTCTGGGGACTGATATAAATCATTCACACGCTTATCAAGGCAGCTAGCATTACACACTTCTTCTGTGGTTACACTTTTAATTGTTATCTGCATAATTGTGAAAGAGCTGGACAAAAATTTGATGGTCCGTTCTGCTTGGATTGGGGCTGGCCATGCCAACGGAATGCTAATTATAATTAGCGGCTTTATGGAGAAGATTCTAGAAAGATGAATAGGCAAGGCTGATGCGGTGGCAAATTACTGATTTCCAGCTATGTTTTTTTTTTCTTTGCCCATTTGTAAAGCATTATGGCTTGAAATGAACACTTCATGAAGGAGAAACCTCTTCAGCAACTAGCAACATTTATCGCCGGTGCTTTGCAATTATGTTTTTATTTAAAATGACAACTTACATTCAGCAGTACCGGCGAGGAGATGAGCCCAACAGGACTGACGCCTGTCCCACATAAGATGGCGGGAATGAGGGAGAGCCATGTGACATCACCTGCCGAGAAACGACACTCTGAATTTCGCACTGCCCATTCGTGGGCACATCTGTACTGCTACAATTAGCTCTGCTTGACATCAAAATAAAGAGGCAATTTAATAAAGTAACAAATACCCATAAAATTTTACTAGGTGAAGTATTTGTCTAAAGTATTCTTATTGAATATTACTAGATATTTAATCTCCAGCAGATTAATGTAATGAACTTTGTTATCTGAATTTGTCCTTGAGCTGCTACAGGATATATAAACATCCAAAAATAAAAGTCTCAAATGGGGTATCAGTGGGTCATATGAGAAATAATTTAGATTGCAGGCAGAGGCACAAGATTAACATCAGTCAGAAGGGGCAGCAGACATTTTACGTGTCATTTCTACATGTCCATAGACATTCGCAATAGGGATAAACAAGATTTCCAAAGATGATCCTGCAGATCCTACTGTCAGATTGTCAAAGTAAAGCCATAAAAGCCATAGTAGCTGTACTGACTCCCAACGCGAAAGCTGTCCCAGGTGTACAGACTCCCAATGCGAAAGCCATCCTAGGTGTACTGACTCTCAACACGAAAGCCATCCTAGGTGTACTGACTCCCAATGAGAAAACCATCCTAAGTGTACTGACTTCTTAGTTGATGTTTATCTTACAAAAGCAGTACTACTCCACAAAATTCTGAAGAAACAATTTGTTCCACTAAAGGTCATAACTTAGTATTTGGACAAAAGGATGGATCTGCAGCATTATCTGCACGCATGTGTGACCTTATTAGTGGGAGGTAAAAGATCTACTGAACCTGGGCAGGCCCATATATAAATGCTGAGTGCTTATTTTCTTATTTTTGGATTCTAGGAAGAATTTCTGGGTTCTTGAATAAACAGAAATGACCTGTCCAGTAGTCGTGACAGGGGCCTGGGGTGTCAGCTCTTCCTGTGCAGTGCTTACAGATCCTGACCGCCTGATGCAGACTGTGCAGTAGCCACAAGCAGTGATGACAGGCAAGGTCTGTCGTGTGGCCCTCCATGGGGGGGCTCCGTGGGCCTGCAGTCATTGTGCCTGTGGGGCCCCTTCAGGGGGGGGCAGTGGACCGGCGCCACTGCAGGTAGAGGCCAGGGATTGCCATGTGTTTTAGTACAGGTTCCTAATGGCTCGTGTTTCCAAACCCAACACCCATTTATGCTTGGAGGGTCCATTTAACCTGCATAAAACAATATCCATCCATCCATATAGTATCACGCAGAACAGAGTCTCAGTGAGTCTGGGACTTATCTCAGAGGACACAAGACACAAGGCAGGGGACACAATGGACGGGAGGCTTATGCACAGCATATCTCTTTTCCTATTGTGGTTATTGTGCCCCCAGTTTCCCATTAGATATTTTGTGCCAGTCTGTCGTGTGGCCGAGCATGGGGTGGGGTGGGGCTCCGTGGGCCTGCAGTCACATCAGGGGAAACACACCTTATAATATGCTTCCCTTACAACCCAGAGAAATGCTGCTGATTTTCGCAGAGAACAAACGCTGTTAGGGAATTAGGGTGCTTGATGCACGAACAGGGCAACAAACACGCAGTTGGTCACAGGGGTGTTTTGTGTGCACAATGGCGCTCACCAGCAGATGAATGGCGCGCTCACCAGCACATGACTCCAGCCTCTCGCATCCACAAAGGTGCCTCTGTGTTTGCCTAAGTGTGACAGAACCCATATCCAGGGGCAGCTGCAGGAACAGCAGTCGGGCCGCGGACTATTTCTGAATCGCTCGCATGACTGAATCACTCATCAGGTCGTCAGCAGGAATCTTTTTTTTTTTCTAAAGCTCTTTCAATGTTTATATCTCTGTTAGCCATTCTATAAAATGACGACACGCTCCGCAATGACACTCACAGCTGTCGCCCAAATCTGTTGCCATTTTGACAGGATACATCTTCACACCCAACCTAATCCCCTCAGAGATAATGAGGGCAGACAATGGCCCTCTCCTTCCTGGATTCTGTGTAGCTGATGGGGGATGGGTTCAGTTTCCAGAAAGATCCTGTTTACTCTATTTTTACACAATAACCTAATATAGGCATTCAATAAAACAGGGTGAAAACAGGAAATGGACACAGCGCATTGGCCAGGCTTTTCCAGGATTATCCTGACGCTGCCCCCCCCCCCCCAGCTCTGCTTTGCCTGTCGGCTTCCCTCCCTTCCGGGCCACAGAGCCGATTACATGAGCTGTTTGCTCAGCGAACAATATTAACACACAGCCGTGCTGCAGAGCTTACGTCTAGCACGTTGTGCATTTGTGCAGATGGCTGCCCACTTCAGGCTGCTGGACGTTTGTCCGCAGCTCACTCTCCCACACAGACTGCAGACCTTTTACTCCAACACTCCTTGCATCACTGTTTCAGGCCTGGAGAATGGCTGCTCGCCTACTTCCTGCCGTCTGCTCATTCCCATTCGGCAGACCGGCAGAGTGCGGTCCGTGGCAGGATGGGGAAGGTAGGCGGTTTACCCAGAGGGCAGCTGTTAACGAGGACAGGGAGCCTGCTGGTTTCATTACAGCTCAGCTTTTGGATGCTTTCAGCATCGCACTGCCGCCCCAGCGCCCTCTATAATGCAACTGAAGCCGTTTCTGTCATTCCTCCAAGAAATATGACCTATATTATCCAGCGTGTTTATTCAATATGACGCCAAAGGTGGCTAATGTGTTTACATGGAACCCCTGATCAGTAATCCAGCAAGAGCTGATGGCAGCCCCATATACAGCAAGGAAATCCGACATCTTGGCTAGTTTGCTGCTGGTTGTTCTTGTGGAAACACCATAATGTGTGGGTGAACATCACAGGAAGGCGTGATGGATGCCGGTTCGTGTTCAGAAGGAGAAGGTTGCCTTCCTCCCCTCCACTGTGCCCTCTAATGGAATGAGAAGACAGAGGACATGCTGGGAACGTGGCAGACGGCATCATTACGAACCAGCCGAGGCCTTTGCTGCTGGAAGCAGGCAGCGGCAGGTGCAGAGCTAGTTGGGCTGTCACCAAGCGCATACTAATCCATCTGTCAGCGGTGCGGATAGAAGCACCATGTCGCACCATATCATCCTGCCACATCCGTGGGCAATCCATCTCCACCGCGCCTTGTTCCCAGCCTAGTTAGCAAATAGCAACCCATGCTAAAGCCCCATGAAGCTCCCCCTTGCCAGGCTGACGGTGCTCGACGTTTGCACGACCTGTACTGAGCTCGTCACTCCGCCCAGGAAGTTGTGCCTCTGTAGCTCATCCATCACATCCCATGTCTCGCTTCTCCACCGTCTCTCTTAAGAACAGGACGTCCCCCATCTCTCTGTCAGTGCTCCTCATGTCGCACCCCCAGGACACCCCCATGGCAGGAAGAGCAGCCTGGTGCTGACCTACTGCCCTTGCCCCTGCCTAACACCAACAGCGGAGAGGAAGAACCCAACACTGTGTCTCGCTGGCAGCCTTAGTCACTGAAAAACAATTCTGTTGTTCTGCCACTGCCAGCTCATTAAGTCTGGAAGCCCAGTTTTCTTTGGAGCTGAGTTGTTATTTTCAAGCTGTCAGAAAGACTTTGCACCAATGCTCTGCTGCAACATAGAATTGGACAAGAAAAACAAACAAGCTACAGGAGCAGAACTTAAGGAAAGGAGGCAAGTTAAAAACCAAGCCTGAATTCATCCACAGCCGACAAATTAGAGGGATTATGACTCACCATCATCATTATGATCAATCCTGTAACTGAATCATTACCATTTCAACTATTAGCCTTTTGATTATGAATACATATTAAGATAGCAAACTGACCAAAGAAATGTAAATCGAGTAGGCACTGCTGCCAAGAATTTTGCCAACGGCTTTGTTGAAAGATGAACGCGCTTCCTGTTCGTGTCACTGACGTCCTGCCTGTGCTCACCATGGCCTGCTTACAATTAGCCGCTCCTATCTTCAATCTAAACATTAAATTCTCTGCAGGTCATCACTTAGGATCGTGTTCACAGGCTTCTGCTGTGAGTGGATGGGAATAGCTTTCATTTAGCAGGGTGCAGTCAGGGGGTCCCAGCACTGGATGGTCTGCCGCACCACCCCCCCGCACCAGGGCCTGCAGACCGTCCAGCTTCAGCTCACCCAGTTATTAGCCCTCCTGGAATCTTGGGTAATACCGACTTTACAGTTTTCCCATGTACATATAAATGGTAGGGTGGGGGAGTGTGAAGCAGGTTGGGTTGGCTTCGGGGGGAGGGTTGTTGCAGGGGGACAGATGAATCAAAAACCTATCAGAACAGACTGAATGACCTTTTCACAGCTCAAGGTCCAGTGATTAGAGAGGCAATCTAAGGAAGTGCAAGGGTGGCTGCTGCAGCAGAACCCCCCC
>JAODJU010000007.1:1149356-1162041 GCA_026776725.1 Gnathonemus echidnorhynchus
GAAACACGGGGAATCCACACTGGGTTAACGAGGGGGCGTGGCACACAGGAGGAGCGGACGATCAGGGCATGACAAAAAGGCTGCGATCCCCCCAATAACTAACTAACAAATAACAAAAAAATCAACTTAATTATCCTCCAATGATTTTTTGTTTCAGTGTAGTTTCATATGAAATTACATGTGAAGTTTATCCCGCTTTTTGTGTCTCCCATGCTTATTTACTGTAAAGGTCCCAGTTCCAGTTCTGCGGTGCGAAAGCGACACGAAAGCGGCCAGGAGCTGCAAACTTTCCCAGTCGAGAGCCCAGGGACTCATAAACCGAGACCACATTCTGGAACTTTGGTAATTGTCCATTGAGTGAGGACGGTGCCCCCCAGGGTGCACCTTCATGGCACCTGTAGGAGCCCCATGGGACAGCAGAGTGGGGGGCGGGGCCCTGCTGGACAGCCAGCCCCAGGACAGGAGCCCCTCCCACACTCCGGTGATCATAGATGAATGAACCAATCAGGAGCAGCGCTCTGGCTACAGCACAAACCAGGTCAGCTCAGTCCATCAGGAGCTCAGTGAGCAAAGAATTACATGGGGCTCTCAATAATTATAGAGGTGTGAGGACTGGTTGGGCAGGAAGGGAAAACCTTGCAAAAACCGGGAAATAATGGACATTTTTGAGTTCATTGTTTTTAAATGACTGACATAAAATGCATTGGAAAGGACAAGGTGGATGTAGAGAGTACAGAGTGCTGTGAGGCACGCTTGGGGTGATGGTTTCATTTAGTGCCGTGACAGTGTGACCCCTGGGATCTGCAATAGTGCCCGGATCTCGTAAATAACAACATGGCAGCACGTGACCGCACCGCGCCTCGCTGTTAACCTCAGCGGCCGATCGATATGCCTCCACAACTGCTACGAAGACCAGTGTCCTGAGCGGGAAACCAGAAGGCCAGCAGTGGTATTCATCCCCAGCCTCAAGGTCGCGCGGGCAAAATGCAGAAATGGGTTTATGTCCTGACTCACTGGGAGGAGGAAGAACAATGAAATAGGTGCCATAGGCCGATTCTGCGCTTTAAAGCCTGAGGAGAATAATGCAGGCATTGCAAAGCTTGGAAAGTCCTATGTTTTATAAGCAATAAACAATGCCTCAGTAATTTTGCATATTCACATTAGTATGAGTGGGAGGCTTTCAGCCATGGAAGTCATTTCCTGACTTGCAGATTAAGACGGCCTCTGAAAAAGCAGCAATATAGGCCCTAGATTAAAAACCCCTTTGGCTTCTTCATTGTCCACGTCAAAGTGCATCTGTCCAGCTGAAGACCTTAATTACAACTGCCTGACTGAAAAGGATGCAGCAAATTGTGCACAGTTTGGGCTGGAGGAGCCGTGCGAGGGGGAGTGAGCAAATAAAAGCTGAAAGTCTAGAAGAAAAGGAGGATTTTTATGCAACTAGAGAGAGGGGGTGCTGAGGGAAAGAGAAGAGAAAAGAAGGGACATAATGAAATACATTTTTAAATTGTCCTTTTTATAACCCATTTCATGTGTTCTTTGTCTTTTTGGTGTAATTAATTCAGGGGGAGGAGACAGCAGAAGGAGCTGACTTGGGCGTTACACATCCCGGGGGGATAAATTAAGAATAATAAAATACAGGGATTAATCTAATCCCCAAGCTGTTTTTCAAAGTGACATTCCTCGTACCGCTGAGAAATGTTGCAAAATATCCATGTTTCTTTGGCCAGGGCCAAAATGTCGATTCTTGTGGTAGTTTTGCATGAAAAAAACAGAATGTCCTGTTTCACTTTACACTGAAAGGTTCACCATTGAGTCGACACAAAGAGATCTAAAGGGGGAAGCCACTGGAGCTGGCCTTTGTGTGTCACGATGGGCCTCACTGATTAAAAACACGTCATTTCCCAGCAACAAAGTAAAATAGCGGTGAACTTGAGAAGTGACCATAAATGTAATTAAGAAAAAAGACTTTGGAAAAACGGGGCGAAAGCTGCCCGTTTTAACAAAAAACAGTGGCACCGTATTTTGCATTTAAGCAACCTACCTAAGCACTATGAAAATGAGCATTACAGACGATGGTCACGTCTCCATTCATGCATGAGTGTCCCGTAGCTTCCCATACAGGCTTGTGTGACTGCCTGCCTGCAGTGTATCCCACCCTACATGGGGCGCCAGTCAATCACATCCGATTCAACAATTTCAAAATCCCCAGAACGGTCTGAAGAATTTATCATGATTTCATCCATCTTCCATTGCTCTTTCTGGGCCAGTGGCCTCTGACCCTTGGATTGCCAATCAACCCAGTCTGGCATACAGGTTTCCACTCGCTTTGAGGTGTCTGTTTCATGGCAACTGGGGTAATGTGATACTCTTTCATGGCTCATTTCTTAAAATGTCTCCCAGCCACTGGGTGAGTCACACCTCGATCACAGTCACAGTGCCAAAGCCTCCTGACTTTGTTTTTTTTTCTTTTTTCTTTAATTTGACTGAGATACACACCACATTCTCCCAAGGCATCCACTGTGGAGGAATCTGACGCTACATGTCTGCTCTCATGACATGCCGACATCCTGGTCGGGGCCAGATAAAGCTGATGTAACATTGCTTCCGTAAGGGGCTCGTTTAAGTAGTGTTGCTTTGACTTCTCAATGGAGCATAGCTGAGCATATGTATGACTTGCTATTTTCATGAATGAAATTCACTGGAAAGTTTGAGAAACTACTTATAACACATTTCGCCACTGAGCATAACAACCCGGTTTGTAGGAACACTGAGCTCCAGTGAAGCTGGTGCCCTGATCTGTGCTATTCCCTGGTTTCCGGAATAGACTCCAGACTCCATGACCCTGTATAGCAGGAACTGAAAATGCATGGATGGATGGATGGATGAATTCTCCTGAATTTGTAATCATCTTGTTATCTGGATCCTGTAGGCTGGACAGCCTCTTCCTATATGAAAGAAGTTACACTTTTACGCTAATCTGATAAAACCCAAGACAGCAAAATTCCCAAGTATATACTCCATATACAGAGGAGTATGTACATTATTTTTTCAATCTTTGGTGGTTTTCCATAGAACAAGATCTACCAAAGAGTGTCACAATTCACAAAGTCAAATGCTTTCTTAAAATCAATGTTGTTATGACAAGGATATGTTTCACTCCAGACAATGTAAAATTATCTTTCTCAAAATAACAATATAATCGATTCTTCTGCTTCCTTTTACACTGGATTACTTGTCTTGTAGGTCTGAGTTAATCATAGTTTCAATTCTGTTTTTTAGGTACTGTATCAGATATTTTCATTGAGAATGGTAGAGTAACCCCTCACCAGTTCCTGTTTTGGATGCCTCCTTTTTTGGAGATTTTCGTATTTGTATATGACCAAACTAGCAATTTGAAATGTAACCAAGTTGTGGTACCTGCTGAAACAAATGATAATGTTATATACAATAATACAAGTCCAAAGCCACTGCTCAAAAAGCTGCCTACGATTGCTTTATCTTAATTAGAAAATGTGAATGCCTTGCATACCAGTGTGTTTGCAGCTTGCTGAAAGGGAAATTCCAGGCATATTTGACAGCTAAGACACACAGCACATCCTCAGGTTTTTCCTGAAGAGGTCTTGGCCGCCGTCCAGGCTTGCTGAACGAGCAGCGGAGGACAGTGGAGGAGGACCTTGAGTGAGTCCGGTTTATCATCTTATTAACTCCACTCACTGCCGCCTCTCAGCAGTTAATCCTCACAATTCAGCTAAATTAGGTCACACCAAGATTTCCTCGAGCTCCTGCATGAGCCACGGAATGCTTAGCTTCTTGCTTTTCACTCCTCATATTTTTGTCTTAATTCATTCTGCATCTCCGCTATCGATCCATTTTTTTCCCTTCACCTTGTTTCATCGATATATCAAAAAAAATCACTATGCAAGGGGTCATTTCATGTTTTTCTTTATTTTCTCATCTGTTATTGTTGGAAATTTTCATGGTCAAAACGAATGACAAGACATGCAACAAGACAATACTCAAACACTACATTTAAAACACATCAAGACAGACAGTATGATGAGACAGATAATCTATAGTCCTCTTTTCATCTGGTTTCCACATTTATATTACTGTAGCCTCTTCTTTTCTTTCTGTTTTTGCATCCTACTAATGTAAGGCTAAGACTCTTGACATGCTTACCTACCCCGTCTATGTCCATGTCATAATGTCCAATGTCATAATGTCCAGTGTCATAATATCCATGTCATAATGTCCACGTCATAATGTCCAGTGTCATAATATCCATGTCATAATGTCCACGTCATAATGTCCAATGTCATAATGTCCATGTCATAATGTCCAAGTCATAGTGTCCACGTCATAATGTCCATGTCAGAATGTCCAATGTCATAATGTCCATGTCATAATGTCCAAGTCATAATGTCCAGTGTCATAATGTCCATGTCATAATATCAATGTCAGAATGTCCAATGTCATAATGTCCACGTCATAATGTCCATGTCATAATGTCCAATGTCAAGCCAAGACAGACTTCACTCTCATTAAAAAATAGATTCATTATAAAGAGGAGTTTGACACAGAACTCCTGCCACCTGTGTCCTTATTCCATTTTCAATTCCCCCCACCCCCCAAGAAGAGCCAGTGAAGGAAGTGAGCATGTGTGTGTGTGTGTGTGTCTGCGTGTGGCTTACGCATATTTACTGCACTGTGGGGAGCAAATATCCCCGCAACATCAAAATAACACAAATATCCAAACAATGTGATAAAAACCTGTTGATGTTGTGGGGACATTTTGTCAGACAAGGGCAAACTTAGCTTTATATAAATCTGTGACCGCAATCAAAAAACTAAAAATGCCCAAAGTCTTGTATTTTGTTTGGTTACTTATGGTTAAGGTTAGGGCTGGGTAGAGGTTAGGGTTGTTATTGTTATGATTAGGGTTTTTCCCATAGAATGAATGGAGAGTCCCTACAGAGATATGAACAGAAACATGTGTTTCCTGCACGTGGCCAGTAGGCAGGCCGCCGTCCTGCGGCCTCAGCAAGCAGCCGCCTCCAGTGTCTCGTCAGCCACCTGAGCGGCGGAAGCAGCCAGCCGATGGCACACTGGCGACGGGTTATGTAATGAGTAGGTGAAATTAAATAACCGGCAAGTTAAGAGGGTAGAGGCTAATTCTTTGGGAATCCCCAGGGGGGGTGCCCCGTTAAAGAGACAGGAGGCACAGAAAACACGGCGGGGCAAATGCTCAGCGTTCAGAAAATAAGGAGGCTGCAGCTAAGAGGATAATTCCAACCATAATGGGCTCCTTGAAAAATTGAGTAATAGATGTTGGTGGGGGGGCTGGTTCATGTGTTGTACATGGATGTGGTGAACTCCGCCCACAAAGGCCAAGGGGGCGCCCTCCCAGTGCCATTACACTTTTGCACAGGTTGCTGACACTTAATCTAAACATCGGCGTGTGTTACAAGGCTGGTGAAAAGGAAGAGCCGTACACACGCCGTTATCTCAACGGCTGCGGTGTGGTTGTGTTTGGCGTGATACGATGTGCGGCGCCCTTCTTTCAGGTGCTGAATTTATGTCTTGCACAGACCATAATGTATGACGTTTCCTTAATGAGAGGAAGAAAGAAACTGCCAATGGCAAAGCAGTCACGTAAACACAGTTACACTTAGCTGTGCTATTGGCGACATTAAGCGCTCGCCCTACAGCGGAAACCGAGCGACACATTGCTGATAAAACAACGTAAGAACTCTGCACCAGAAAGATGAACTCTGCTTTTACCATTTCAAACGTTCAGTAATTGCGTCGCCTCAAGGGTTTTCAAGACACAAGGAAATGACTGCTGAACCGTCCCCCCCTCCACTGTGCTTTGTAAACCCTCCATGACTACAGATGTGCCAAGAGGCATCCATTTGCACGTGTGAAACCTGCAGGAAACACACACCCAGATATCAGTCTCACACAGCTTCTGTTTGCAGCTCATAAGAGGACTGAAACACATGCCCTTTAAAGCCTTTGTTAAGGTTAAGCCATTTTCACACCGAGCATCAGTAAGAACTGTGCAGTTCACACTTGCTTAATGAACCCAAACATACATGCATCTATGTGACTCCAAAACACCTTAAACGCTTCTCTAGTTCACTCATTGGCCACTAAGTAGTAATAGGGAGGGTCCCTGTTTATATCCGGAGTCACTTCAGGGGTTGAAGACTTATATGTTTAGAGATGCCTCTCTGCACAGCACTGTTGTACTGAACTGTTATTTGTTCACTTTAATGAGACTGGCCGTTCTCCTATGACGTTTCTCATTAGCATGCGTCTTGTTTATCAGACCATTCTCAGTAAATTCTAGAAATAGCAGTGCGTGAAAATCCCAGGAAGGTGGCTGTTCCCGGCGTACCGGATCATCACATCAGGTTTACAATGGCTTAGATGAGTGCGTCAGCAGTGCTTAGCCACACAGTGACTGAGCGCCGACCCTGTCTGTGCAGCGTGCATGTAGATACAATAGCCGTATGATTTGCTGTGTGGAGGAGCAGCAGTGCTAATGCTTAGCCACACAGTGACTGAGCTCTGACCCTGTCTGTGCAGTGTACATGTAGATACAATAGCCGTATGATTCGCTGTGTGGAGGAGCAGCAGTTCGTAGTAAACTGGCCACAAAGTGTGAGTGTTTTTCATTTAAAACCGCAACAACAAAAAAGCCATCACATAAAAAAACTCTTGGCAAGTGGAGGGTGGATCTGGATGGCTGGTGGACTTTGCGGTGTGGGTGCGGCCTGGTCCAAGCCTGCCTTCCCCCTGCCCCCCCGGCCCCACCGCGGCTGAGCTCTCCCCCCCAAGCTGCAGAGCGCCTGTCGCGTGCTAATGTAATATTCATGACGAACGCGGGGAAGACTCTCACACTGTGATGCAGAAGCAGCTGGCCCGTGCTTCCTCTCCAAAGGCCCTCAGCGCCCTGCCCCCCCCTCCCAAAAAGGCATTGTCTCCACACAGACAGATCTATCCCGCTACCTCGCTGCTCCAGCATTAATATTTAATCACGGCCTAAATGGCGGTCTTGGCAGAGGCCAGAGGGTCTGCTCACCTCCAGCTTTTCAACACACCTGCTCCGGAGAAGCAGCCAGAGTCTCCGTGTGACAGCCAGGTACACATCTATTCTTTTTTTGCCAAAGGAAACATCTAAATACACTAGGGGGGAGTAACTGAAGTTACCCTCTTTTTCATGGCTCTGTTAGCTTTTCATTTCACTGCTGGCTCTTTCATGACGAAACCTCCATTTGAAATGTCTCCGAAAATTAGCATCAAATTAAGACAGGATGAAAACACGCTGCCTGTCACTCCGCAGGCAGCTTGGATTTAAGCAGATTTGCTGGGCTGTGATTCGCTCGCCAAACAAACGTTACCCAGCTATCAGTGCGGGAGATCCTCGTGTAGGCAGCTTAGCCAAACTGTCAGCATCAGAGCCGTCGCAGAAACAGATTTCTCCGGCGCACCATGTCCAGCTGGTGTTGTGCTGCTCTGACCCACAGCCCTAAGCAGGATCTGAGTCACAGTCGCTTTCTGCAGGAAAATGTCAGTCAGGGTGCCACATTCCTGCTTCCACCGTTCCATTCGCTACGCTCCTCGGATCGGCTGTAAAACCAGCCCTCGTTCACCACTTTCTATCAGACCACCGCTGCAGTTATGGCAGGAAGGGTTAACATCTATCCCCAAAACAGGTGCATGTCGTCTTTTCATCAGAGGGTGATACCAAAGTGTATTAAGGACATTACACTCTATCCAGCTTACTGGCTCCCAAAACCCTCTGCGAGCTTCCAGCTCACGCTGGGCACCTAGAGGTGAAATGAACCTCACTCCACTCTACACTTGTTCCATGCTTAAGTATTAAAGTATTAGTTTATATACTGATAACACAGAGATAACCTAATATAATGGCCTGAGCTGTCACAAGGCTTTCAAAGGATACCACTGGTTATGTATGAATGTACAGTTTTCAATGGCTGCTGAAAAACTGAAGATAATTGGTACAAAACAGCTGACAACTACTGAGAATATAGATACAAATACATAAGAGTGACTTGATTGAAAATAATACCTAAAAGCTCCCCTACAGGATTACCGCATAATGTAAAATAATCTATGTTAGAATGGAAGGAGAGGTTAATATTCCTGGGGTTGCAGCCAAGCGACCGCTGAACCCCCTGAAAATAGAAAAATAATTATAAACGAAATAAAAATGTGCTCCCTGTACGACTGCATTACGGCTCCTTAGAGCTGATCCGCGACCCCCGTGTGCACAGGCTGACTCACAGGCCAGAAACACAGGCGGGCGGGAAGCAGATCTGTCTCCCCCCCAGCCCCAACCCCCCCTGCTCTGCCCATTAGCTGAGTGACAGATCTGTAATAAACAAGGCCTGTCACTTCTGAGGCCTGTTTCTCATTCACAGAGGGGGGGAGGCGCAGCAGAGGTTAAAAAAAAAATAAAAATAAAAACCCTCTTCAGCAGCTGGGCTCAATGGACCTGAAACCGGATTTCTTTACGGGAGCCTTCGGAGCAGAAAATTCCCCTCTGCAGCCAGACAGTACAGGGAAATGGATGAATATTAAATGGAATCCATGAATAAATAACCCCCCTTTTTCCCTCCCAACAGATGAGGTAGAAAAAAAACATAAAGGCAGGAATAGCGAAGCTGCGGCAGAGAGAAGCCGTGGGCTTGTTAATTAGGTTTCTCTGTTCTGGGCTCAGCTCTCCGCTTCCTCCAAACACAGGGGTTACTGCAAGGTGACAGAGTGAGGGGCTGTTACTGGGGGTCATTTCTGCTCAGCTGCAGCTGGAACACCGAGCTGCCAGCTGAGTGCCAGCAGGCGGCCTCAGAGTCGGCTCCCAGCTCGCATTCAGAAGGTGTCTCTGGGGCAGAATAGGCTGTGCGCTCACACACACACACACACACACACACACACACGCGCGCGCGCACGCACGCATATATGTCGGGTAAACATATCTTTTTGGGGACCACTCATTCATCTCTATGGGAAAAATGCTAACGCTAACTATGACAACCTTAACCCCTATCCAGCCCTGACCATAACCACAAGTAACCAAACAAAATACAAGAGTTTTTGCATTTTTAGTTTTTTCATTGCAGTCACGGATTTTTATTAAATTGAGTTTTCCCTTATGGGGACCAGGAAACTGTTCTGAATCTGGAATCTGGATCAAGCATAACCATAATTGTACTTTTGGGTTGGATGTCAAATGTTTCATTTGCCATGTGCTGGCAGCACAAATGGCAGGAATTCTGTGGATGTGACACAGCAGAATGCGATCTGACAGTGGAACAAACAGCATGGCCTGTCTATGCAAACGGCCACCCCACCGGGAAGGGGGAGTGTGGGGGGGAGGGGGTCATAATTAAATTAAATAAATGGCATAAAAAGGTGCTTGAGACAGGTCCAAGTCACACAAAGCGCAGTTCGTTATGTGCAGCGCAGCAAAGCAGGTGGGTGGTATATCTCACACACCCCCCCACGGAGTGATGGAGCGCCTCCTTCAGCTGCGGAGGAAACATTACTCCAGACGAGCATCAAAAAAAAAAAACAAAAAACAGAAAACACGCAAAGGTCAGTCAGACTGACATGTAGCACAGTTCACAGCCTTGATGTGTAAAATGACGCATAATATGCAAATATGGACGCAGCCACTTGCTAGCAAGCTTTCAGCGTACCGGGCCGGATCCGAGTGGTCCAGCTGGCAGCCCTTTGCCCGCTCTCGTTATTTGATCCGATCGGGTTGCTCTTCGGCACAGTACGTCACTGCTACTGCACTACTGGGGTCTTCGCTGGTTCATCAAAAGGAGGGAGAATGAATTGGACCGGGAGCACGTCAGTTCCACGCTCTGTCAGCTCCTATAATGCTGCTATTCACAGTATTTCCTGCGCCGAGCGGCGCTGACAGCTGCCAGCTGCAGTCCCATTGTACCAGGCTGCCTTTCTTCTCCACTCAGGTTCAGAAAGGTGCTCTCCGTGTAGCCCAGCATGCAAGGGCAAGGGCCCCCACAGCAATGGGGAGAGCCTCACTCCGGTCAGGACCACACAAACCCACGAGGAGTGATCTCAGAAATCTCAGGGTACTGAGGGTACAGGGTACTCTCGCTTCCAGCTCTTCCAAAACCCTATAGTCTCCTGCAGGCCAGATGTGGAGAGGCAGGGTGGCTGCAGATGCTGGGAATGTGAACAGCCTGGAGAATGAAGGTGGTGAAACAAGCACTAGGCTGCTGGTGAAAGTGTGGCCCATTTCCAAAATGATTTCAAATGCCAACAAGGCGAGGATGGAAGCCAGAGGCTCAGTGTCGAGTGTCTGTCTGAAGATGCTTCCAAGTCAGTCGCCAAGCTGTCATTCACGCAGACTCAGTACTTTCCTAAAAACATTTAATAATAGGTGCACATTTGGGTCAACCATGTGCGTGGTAGCTGTAATCAGGCTTTAAAATCAAACCAGCTTATTTACGCTTTCTTACACACCTACTGTAGAGAGGATCGTGCACGAGGTCTAAAGTGATGCCTTAGGGCCCATAAGGATCAAAACATACTGAGGCCACAGGGAGTGATTTTCAGTCCTTGAAGTTACATCTCGTTTGTTTGCTTCCAGGCTTTTTAGTTATTTAAAATAATCTGTGAATAACCCTGCATGTGTCACTTCTGGGGTTGTGTAAAAATAAGAGCCAGTCAGCAAGTCTTCTGCTCACCAAAACCAGTAAAAAAGCACATCAATCCGCAGTTGGAACTGCACGGATCTGAAAACAGGCAACACGTGATTCATCAATCTGACCTGACAGCCTCTGCTAACGGCTCCCTGAAATTGCTTCGGGCTGCAGGTGAGTGCGTGCAGGACTCCCCCATGACAGCCGGGCCGGATCATTCCGCGAGCGCTCTTACGGATCCTCGCTTCCCATTCCGCATTTCTAGCAGATGGAGACCAAACCGGGGAGCCGACTGCTGGTGGGGGTGCAGATTCTGGGGGGACAGGAGCAGCAGAGCCCAGCCGCGTCAACTTCCTCCCCCACTGTGTGAATGGAAACCCAAATCTGGGCCAGCACTTAATTAATTTTCCCTTCAAATGGACCCTTTCTCCCACTCGCCTCGTCCTTCTTCTCTGACTGGGAGGTGACTGATTGATGATTTCCTGACAATAGAGTAATCTTTCTAATCTGTCTGGAGGATGACTTCACTCATCCCATTTTCTCCCCTGGTCAGATAATGACAGGATTACCTCTCTCCTGGGTTATTCTTTTCAATCACGTGCAGGGAGAAAAAAAAAAAACAGAATGTGACACAAGGAGGCACGGAGGGCTGATCCATCGGGGCGTTTACAGAAGCCGCAGCATGGTGCCAGAGCGCGATCGTCCCGGTAATGGAACACCTCTGCTCTGATTTTCATTGGCTGATTCGGGTCCGGAGTGACAGGAGACGGGAGGAATCTCCACATTGGCGAGTAGCTCTGAACTGAAACCTGTCAGCATGCGACACCACTGAACCTGCAGCAGCCAACACACAAGCAGGTATCAGGAAATAAAAAGAGACAAAAAAAAGCAAGTGTGCACCTTCTTTGAAATGCACTCTATGCCGTGAAATAAAACCGCAGTGAAAGCAGGGAAAGAAAGAACAGCTTCATTTAATTTCAGAAGCATGACCCGCATTTTATGCGTACTGACCTTGCTGCTCTGAAGAACATGGAGACAAACTCTAATGAACACAGCAGGGGGAGATTTACAATGGGCATCGTACGCTTCCTTAAGGTCTAGAGTTTTTAAAGGTTGTTCTCTGAATACAAACTGTAAATCAGTGTGACACTTTTACAGCTTTGCTGTATATGAATATATAAAAAATAATAAAACCCAACTTGAGTTTTTTTCCCCCGGTTTTGGTTTGAAAACATCTACTTCAGCTCAGAAGAATGTCTTCCATTGCTGGCTCTGGTTATGAAGGCAGCACCGTTTTCAGCTGCTCCCCGCCTCATCATACACGCCAGGGCTGCGCCATTTTTCTTCGCACGCTTCTGATTTCACTCAGATGTTAAGAAAACAAACTGAAAATACATGCAGGTGCATATAACAGGTATGAAAAAGGCGAAAGACTTTAGAGGAAGGTAGAACAGGAGGAAGACGGACCATGCACAGGTAACGCAGCAGTGCCACTGTGTAATGACTTCACAGTGACGTCCTCCGGTATCAAACACTCCGTGTCAAAGCAGCCATGGGGACGGAGTGTCTGACCGAACCTAAATGCTGTTTTTTTAAACAGTGCAAAGGTAGAAAACAATAAGAGATGAGCCCTGGAATTTGAGCAAATCAGCCATCTCCAAATGAAAGGAGTGTGAGCTCATCCCGAGGGCTTTCATCCTCTGTCAGCTCATTCACTTTTCAAGCTGCTGAGTTTGGCAGCACCCCCTACCCCCCCCCCCCCCACCCCCTGGTTTTAAAATCGTTTCCATACCGTGTTAATCAGCAGCACCCAGGACCTCATCCACATTGCCCTTGAAGTTTCAAATATAATAGCAATAAACTCTTGGACCTTGCAGACTGTCAAGCTGCCTTGGACAAAGGAAAAAAGCGCCCCCCCCCCCACCCCCAAGAACATGCCGGTCCTAGGTAAACTGGGAAGTGCCAAACAATCCCTGTTA
>JAODJU010000007.1:1171770-1187341 GCA_026776725.1 Gnathonemus echidnorhynchus
AAAGGCATTTTATTACTGGGGGTGGGGTGGGGGTGCCTTTTACTGGCCGCAGCAAAAGCTGCCATTCAGGTAATTTTAGAGCATATCCCAATTTCTGTAAATATTTTGCATTTCTATTGTTGTGCCATGATTAATAACATCTTAATAACATCAGGGAAACAGATGATGTAATAAATGTTAATATAAGGTTTTTGTTTTATTCCTTGAGACATATAGCAAATACTGCATATCCGAATCTGTTAGGTCTTTTTTTTAACAATGTCTGATTTTAACTTTCCCATGAGTACCTTACTCATTGAAGACTAAACATTGCAACTTGCAGCTAAATATATCACATTATGCATTCATTTCTGAAACGTGTGTACAAAAACGTGAATCAAACCGTCTTCCAGAGCAGCAGATGAACCCGGGCAGCCACTTAAATGTGGGTGTTAGACTCAGCACACTTGCTTAATATATGTGCACTGACCTAAAACGGTGTTGATGTGTTTATATGCGACGGCACATTAAGAATATACAGCCGCTTAGTGACAGTAATGCCTGTATCTAGTTAGCTACCTAGCGGGCACAAAAGTTATTGGAAAGCTAGCAAATATATTTCTTAGAAGAGCAATAGCATCATTGACCTTCAAACCATTTTGTGCTTCATAAACCTTACCGCGTCTTGGAAATGATGTAGTGATTTTTAAGCCTGCAGTTCAAGAACGTTCTTCCCAGAGACAAAGGAACTTATGTGTTTGCCTGCGACCTTGAAAGGGTATTTTGGTTTTGTTTATAAGGTAGGCCTATTTATTTATTCCTGTAAAATAGCTCTAAACACAGTATGCTTACGGCAACAGAACAGCTAAGATTAAATATGGTAACTAAAAGTTGGCATACGGTAATAAAAAAAAAATACTATAAATAATATTGTACTGGTGAGTTCAGTTACTGAAGATGTTCTAGCAAATGGTCTCAAAGGCAATATTCTATATTAGACGCCAGCAGAACGCACTCTGGTGGCAAAGCCAACCAAACCCATTCAACATAGTCTCTGTTTAGCAGATTACCCAAAAGCCTATAGATCCCACTGATGAGGGGTCATACCCAGACTCTGAGAAGCCCTGGCAGCTGAGATTGTGCATAATTGCTGGTTTGTTACTGGTCTTACACCTTTTAGGAACAATAGTGGTGAGCCTGTTAAGTAGGATGATCTGTCTCATAGCACAACATGATTCACACACGCGCCACCAGCAGAGTCCTTGTCGCCTCTATTCACACACAGCTGTCAGCAGGTGGGCTGACTTCTGACGCCTCTTAAATCTGGTTCTAGTAGCGTAGCTGCACCAGGAGTTACTAGGTTGGGCTATTCCTGGTATGGGACTAAGCTACTGAAGGTCACCAGCGTGGAGGCAGGGTTCCGTCTTATCATACACACCAGCCCCATGATGCTCTGGAGAACCGTGCAGGTTCCCTTCCAGTCACTGTACATTTTGGATGAATGTCCCTCCTGTCTGTAATGGTTATACACCCAGAAATACCCAGCTGTGAGTCACAGCTGTTTCAGTGGATGCCAAAGGGTGTGCCCACACTAGCTGATCTATACTGTGCCCAAGCACTTTTGACCTCCAAAGTCCAGTTCGTTTGGCTGGTGTGATTGCTGTGTACTGTGCCACGGTACGCTTAACCGTGCCCAGGCACACTCGAAGAGATGGGCCAGAGCACAGTTACTCGAACTCCTGCACGGAATATGTGGAGTGTTTGACTGTGCTTGTGTTCTCATGTACCTGTTTTATGTCATCTTCCATTGCCGAGGACCAGTTCCAATACTAAGAACAGACGTACAGAGGACGGTAAAAATCCCTGGATGTCATTCTTGCCCCGCCCCAAGTATCAAGAATCATCGGTTGTGTCCTTGCCAAATGAGACCAATCCCATGACTCATCCTGCCCCAATTTCATTCTTGGAAGATAAGTTAGCAAGACCAGGCCCAGTGTGAGCACAGCCATAGTTCACCAGCTGTTGGATTCCAGCGCCCTGGTGATGGAAAGTTGGAGCTTTGTCTCCATGACCTGATGGAAGTCCTGCAGATGCAGGGGGATAGCATGGGCTGCACACACACCTCCATCCAAAGCAGGCTGGCTTCTGGGGAGCAGCCACTCGACTCCCACACTGCTCTTTCATGGGCTAACAGGACCAGAGACCATCATGCCTCACTGGTGAAGGTTGGCGAGGTCAGTCTCAACACATCTCCCCAAATAACGGGAAATTTCACCTGTGTCACTGCGTAGCTTTTCTGGAGACCCACCAAACATTCCTTCTGTTAATTCCAGAATAGTAGGGGTGGGAGTTAAAAACCAAATAAGCCTCAGGCCACTTTGCATAATAGCCTGTGACCACCAGAGTATAGTGGCCGCCCTTGTCAGAGATTAGGAATGAACCTGAGACGTCGTTAGCAGCTGCTCTGTCACTGGTGCCCCCACTGGTGCCGCTCACTGGCCCTGAGGAGTCTTATCCTCTGTGCGGGGGCCACAATGCTAGCAGTATGCTTCTACATCCTAGTGACAAGGACCCCCTACCTTATGCAATGCCTGCCTAACACCAAAGTGACCTGCTCCAGTTGTCCTGTGATAATGCTGTAGTACTGCATTGTGCAGGGTGTTGGGGTCACAAATTGGAAGCACTTCCTGCTGCCCTGCATTACCAATAGAGGGAGCTGTTCCTTCCCATTTCTGGCACCAATGTAAGTACTGAGGACAGAGGTAGAGCAGTAGCAAACCACTCACAGTAGCAATTTATCAACCAGCACAAGCTTGTAGCAGGAGCCAGCAGAGCTCTAGAATAGCCTGCCCCCCTCCTCATCACCCTCCTCTCCCCTTAACAGATCACCCAAATGCCTATGTATCCCACTAATGGGAGGTCATATGCAGACTCCCAGAAGCCTTAGGGGCTAATATTACGTATAATTGTTGGCTCACCAGTAGTTCTGGACCTAGGGGAATATAGAGGTCCCACTACACAACATGACACCTAAAATAGCATGACAGCAAAATCTACTGTTTATACAGTCTGCCGCAGTATTACTAACTTCAATGCTGTCCAGCCCCACCTCCATTGTAGTCTAAGTAAAATGCATGTTAAATATGTTTTATATGCCATAACAATTACTCAGAACTGGCTGTTAGCTGTGTATGCTAATACAGCCGTGCAGCCCTGACATATTTAGACCTCATTTGGTTTATATACTCAGCAATGCTGAAATTAGCCTTAATATTGCTCATCATTCATCCTGAAGAATGTAGATGCTGTTTCCTCCAAGTGCCTCGTGACCCGGGTCAAACCCTGTGAAAGTGGCATGATTTTTCCCCACTAGATGGCAACACCGAGACGATTTACAACAATTATCCCTGTTATGCGCCCTGCAAAGTAAGAGCTGTGTAAGTCATAGAGAGATAAATCACACCGATGTTTAAAAGAAAAGGTTGCAAAATCTTAGAGCAGTGCAGCATTTCATGGAGTTTTGTCATATATTTGTAACACAAACATGCTTGGTTTAGTTGTTAGTATATGTGTTTTGTCTATGTATTCACTGTGTGGAAAATATATGGAGTATTTTTGGCAATTTTTTACATTTATGCAGATTGTGTGTGTGTGTGTGTGTGGGGGGGGGGGGGTTACAGCTTATGAAACAAAGGAAATGTATGTGTGGGTGTACCATAAAAAATAACCCAATTACACTGAAAACAAAACACCTGTTTGGAAATGGTTCTGCTTGCTGGGCTGAAAAAGTACAGGAGACTCCAAATGGATACAGATTATGAGAAGCCATTCAGGGCCTTTTCATCTTTTGGCCCCTGGATGCACATCGATCCAGGAGCTGCAACACGACTCTGGAGGTACATCACAGATTCAGTCAGTGCAGCAGAACTGACAACTGCTTGATCAAAGGTAATCTGTTCTCCGTGCTGCAAATGCAGCACCTCTTAACAGCGACGTGAAACTGCTTGCAGCTGGTCTGCTGTTGCGTTCCAAAACATTGTCTAGCTTACAGATCAGTATTTAATTAAACTCTTATGCTCCAATCCAGTCTAGCAAGGTGTCAGCAGCTTATGTAGACATTTATACACAAATGTACAGTATGAGTAAAATAATTAATATGGACAGAGTTCCGTTTTCTTTCCACTTGAAATTAATCACCTAATTAAACAACTTCACTGTCACCAAAACATTTAACCAAATTGAAATGTATATGGGCCACATGCATCATATTTTATTACCATATACTTGCAGTCTTTCATTCTTTAAATGGCTTTTAGAGCACAGTTACTTTACTGTAAATGGTAAAATGTACAAGAAAATGAATTTCACATTTTGTTATATTTTAATATGAAATTGATGTTCATTTTTTCTCATTGTTGTGAATGGGAAAACCTCATCCGGCCACAGTGCTAAGTTGGCTCCTTCACAGGTAACTGAAAGCTTATTTTGATCATACATACCAGCTCATTGTACAAAAGAAGTAGGTTTTGCTCATGGATCCGTTATAGGTCTTATTTGATCTCGGATCCGGAACCATCAGTGTCATTCTCACTGGATGTCATCAGTAATGCGATGCGGATGTAATCATGTGACTGGCCCTGTCTTTCACTTCAACTCTGCTTAATTACCAATCATATTCGGTTCTGTTTTTCTCTCAGAACGCACAGAACACATGATGCCATTCGCAGCTGTTTGTACTGAAGCCAAGAGGCTGTTTATACTTCATGCTCCTCCAAGCTGTTTTGTTAAACCCATCGTCACTCCCTCACCCAAATAAATTCCTTAATTCTTCCTCCCCAGTCCTGTGGCACATTTTACACTTGCAAAACCCCCCCGTACTTATTCCTGTTCCTAGACACAATAACAGCCTAGTGGTATCAACACAATGGACCTACAGGAGGTTGGACCCTGAGGTCAGTTTTGCACACACTGCTGTTTGGATTAATATACACAAACAAAACTATAGCCAGCACCATTACGTTACCTCACGTCAGGGTAAAGAAGGTATTTCTTAACATCTAGAAAAATATTTGTATTTTATTCACAAAAGCATTTGCATTTATGCATGCATACAAAAAGAAAAATACAAGGACTTCAGTGCTGCTCTTTGTTTAGACTAAAAGCGAAGAGTCAGTGGGGCATACGGGCAAACCACTGCACAGAGTCAGTGTGGCATACGGGCAAACCACTGCACAGAGTCAGTGGGGCATACAGGCAAACCACTGAGACACTGCGTGTTCACTCAGGTCCTATCCGGCTACATGATGGCTCACAGAGGTCAGACCAAACCATAACGGATTTCCTGTTCCAGGCATTGCACTTGCTGTTGCTCTGTGGTGTCACAGACGGGGGCAAGTCCCAGAATTGCGGTGGGAATGTAAACCTCAAAGACACAGAATATGGCACTATTACTGCAGCTGTTTGCATCATCGGAGTATGGGACAGAAAGGTCAGATTCATATCATCAAAAGGATTATTCAGGAGTGTTTTCCAGATAGGAAGTAGGAACAGTTCCGACACACGCTATTGTAAGAGTTAATAGGATTTGGCAATATAAATTAAACACATTTATTTTTAATAGAACACTGCCCACAGATCAATATGTTTTGCTGAAACATTCGTATTGGTTACTCGAATGAATCTCTTCACTGCCGCTACACTCCAGTTACTCGCGTAGCTGTACTCCAAAGGTCAATAATGAAAAACAAGGGGAAATGCTCAATGCTTAAAGATTTTCCTCATTTAAGTTTAGAAAGGGGAAGGTTTTTAAGGTCTGTGGTTTTAAATCTAATATTTATTAGTCCTCACAGTCAAAAGCCAAAACTCAAACAATATTAAGGCCATTTTTAAAGGTTTTAGTAGTAAAGATTATAGATTACCCCACATCCCCGATCTGGATAAGCCATGGAATGACAGATAGAAGAAGACTTTCCAATTACTTGTTTCTAAAATCAATATTCCCAGACCCACAATAATTAAATCATTGTAAACTAACTGCAAAATAACCTCCATTAAGCATAAAAATGCATTTATAAAGACGGTTTTACCGTTTTTTTCGTTCATAGTGAGCACTTTTTTTGTAATAAATATAGATTCTCTTTTAATGAACTGAAAGACGCCCATGCTCAGTTAAAGAAGTCTTTGGAGATGGCTTCTACGAAATTGGGCGCAGACATCAGGATGCCAATAGTGCAGAGGATGGTGAAGACAGAGAAGGCCATCAGGCAGAGCCGGTCGATGACGGAGGCGGCAAATTTCCATTCGTTGCAGAGGGACTCCTCCTCGTCGTGCTCCCGAAAGCGCCTGGCGATGTAGCGCACCTCCTCCAGGATCTTGCCCAGCTCAGGGTCCCCGCTGGCGATGGCAGAGGATTGGCTTCCAGGCAGCGGCAGCTCCTCCTCGCCAGGGGCCAACAGCCGGCCGCAGATCACCCCGGAGTCGGGGGTGTTGGTGTGGGACGCACTTTCCATGCGGCGGAAGCCGATGTAGAGCATGTTGCCGTTGGCGTACTGGGGCGGCCCGGTGCTGGCGTTCAGCTCCACGCTGGAGATGCTTCCACGTGGCCGCTTGTTGTGGCAGGCTGGCCGCACCCTGTCCTCTCCTGGCCGCTTCATTCTCATGAACCAGGCGCACCAGTTCAGCAGGACCACGCGCGTCTGTCCACACGAGGGAGACACAGCGAGAGCCAGGGGCCGCGTAAACATGGGCGTGCCGCCAACAGGATTCCCAGGATGCTCGGCGGGATGGACGGCAAACTCTGATTCCGCACATTATTAGCAAACACCAAGTATCTTATAATATAAAATGCTTTACCCTTCAGCACTCACTCAAAACAGTCACCGATGTACAACCACTGACTTTCAGGGTCCTAATGGATGGGGGGGAGCGGGATTGGCTCACCCATTTCGGCATTTTTCCCCCGTCGGGATCATGGTGGTGATACTGTAACACCAAAACGGTAGCAATCACGGAGAGGCCGACGATGACCATGGTGGTGGCAAAGTACTGGGCTGTAATACAAAGACAAGCCCTTCACACTGCGTGCGCGGAAAAGAGAGCAGATACAGCACGCCGTCTCAGGTCAAAGGAAGAGTGAAAATTTAACACCCTAATAGAATCAGACCTGGCAGTCTATCCCTCATGATTTTCCTGCTTTATCAGCTGTTCCTTTCTTTTATTAAAACACTGTGAGAGAGAGAGAGAGAGAGAGAGAGAGAGAGGGAGAGACTGGCAGAGCAAAGTGAAGAGAAACGCTCACCAATTAATGGCACAGAATCAGAGGTGGCCGGCATAATCTCAGCCACCAGCAGCATGAAGACGGTGAGCGAGAGCAGCACAGTGATTCCTGCAGGGAGGCAAACAAGCCAGCTGCCAAACACAAACGGCACCAGAACCTAAAAACATCTTCACCTCACCTTTCTCATCAATCCATTTTTTCAGGTATCATCATTAACATCTTATGTGGTGCTGCAGAAGAATTCAACATGTCTATTTATTTTGTCGAAAAATGGCTGAATAGGGTAAAAACGATTTAGAATTCCTACATTTGGCGGCACTTTCTATAAGGAATAGATTTTCATACTCCCACTGTGGATGTGGGTTCCCTGTAATCTCATGTGACAGTGTCAAGCACTGCAGGGCACTGCAATATTAAGGGGTTCTGATCCGTTGAACACAGCTGTGCTTACTGGGGACACTCCTTATCGTTACCATGCGCTGTTAAGCCGCCGTTGACTAGCGATGTCGGTAGCGGGCTGCTTAATGACTTTGGCTTATGACCCAAAGATGGATCCCAGCCCCAGTGGGAGCTTTGCTATTGTTCCCATGAGCAAAGTTCTTCCCACGAACTCCTTATATTCAGGTGCCCCCTAATTGACCTTGGCTTCCGGTGTCCATGCAGACAGCATCTCCTCACAATATCCTGCCCTGCCGTGGCTCCTCAGCCTTCCCAGTGGCATTGAGTCCATCCATCTTGGTGCTGCATCATCTCTTCCACGTTTGCCTTCAGGTTTTTGAAGCATTATGCTCTTTTCCAATACCAAATTTTGACCAATTCTTACCTTTGTTTGGAATTACACATTAGTTTCTCGTGTTTCTGACACACATTCTTTACTGATCATCGGCTGACTTTTTCTGGATGTTATGAATTCCTCTTTGAAGACACACTGGAAGTTTTAGTTGACCGTAGCCTTTTAAATTAGATTTATAGCAATCGTGGTCCACAGTGGGAGTAATAAATGTAGGTCAGCTGTACTTTTCATACATTGCTTTCTACTCTGAAACCAGAGACTTTTTCAGGCTGACTCACACTGCCGACTTTAATCAAGGTAATATCAAAGGGAAACAAATTTCACTCTGAAGAAACCATAAAACAGCTCAGCCTGATACCTACTATGGTTTTTCTCTTTAAACCTCCTAAGTCCCTGAAATCGGCCCATAAGGCTGTTACTGTGTATCAGTGCTTCTGCAGGCTACTAGCCTTCAAAGGCAGCTAAAGCAGGGAGACTTCATAACACTTCAGTTCTACAAAAGTGCAAATTCGTACTTAGGTCCTTCTTAAATCACAAAAAAATGATGTGGAATATGGTGTGCAATGATTTGATTCTATTACTGCCATCAGACACTGGGTTTGAGAAGAGAAACCAGTGTTCCCAACTCACCAAGGGAGATCTTCTCTCCAGAGTCTGCAGGCAGCAGGAATACCAGCAGAGCCAAGGTGGAGATGAGCACGCAGGGGATGAGTAGGTTCAGGCCGTAGTAGAGTGTGCGTCTGCGCATCACCACGGTGAAGGTCACGTCGGGGTACGGTTCCTTGCAGCACTCGTAGAACTTCTCGTTTCTACGCCCTGGGACCTCTGCATCACAGAACATTTTTTTAAAAGAAGCCATTTATTTAAAAAATGTAATACATCATCATCTTCCATAAATGCTTACCCAGTACAGAGTATCGCCATGCCTGGAGCCTATCGCAGAGGACATGAGGATTTGGGACATTCTAGATAGGGCGTACACTCACACTCAGACAGAATGGCCACCTCCCAAAAAAAGTGTAACTATTTCAAGTGGCTATTTTCAATATTAATTAGATTTAGAAGATGTAGCATCAGAAATCAGATTTGTCTTGCATGCTTGAAAAAGATATTTATCATTGCAACATTCCTCAACTCTAATCTCTGTTCCTCAATTCATCATAGTAAACCAGATACAAAAAAAACCCAACAAAAAGTTAATGCATATGTGTCTCAGAGTGAGGTATTACTTTACAGATGTTTATAGTGTTTCATTATCAGACCCCTAAACCCTCACAACTTCATTACCAGCAGTTGAAATATAAGAAACATCAATTTTAGGTTTCTCTTGATAATAATATCAGCCAGAAAAATGAATATCTGAACAAATGGTCAGGTTCATAATTTGGGAAGGCAAGATCTCACCTACTAGGTCCCACTCCCCATTGGGAATGTATCCTGTGAGGTCAGCCTCCAGCATCTGCAGATCCAGCGACCACCCTCCATAAGTCCAGGAGCCAAATTTGAGATCACATCTCTGAACATCAAATGGAAACCAACGCACATCGATGTAGCAGGTGCTTTTGAAGATCCCTGAGAAGATGCAACCAGAAATGTGGTAGATGCAGTTAGTTTGATATCAGTATGATATGTTATGTACATACTGAGCATTTGATAAAAATCGATATGCTACAAATGTAATGTTTTAACATTTCAGGTTTATTCCAGATTCCTTCTGTTGGCCCGTCATTTCTGGATATTCCCTGTTCCACTTAGATTCAGCTCCTTCCCAGTTTGGCCTGTGTGATGCAGGGTTCCAGGTGTGGCCACAGCTCTCCCCCCACAACAATCTTGCACTTATTTCTGGCCATTCACTGGAAGCTCAGCCCAGCAGCTAAGCTGACTGCTTCACACCTGTATGCCCATTGAGTCATCTGCTGAGGATGATGGCTCCAGCCAAATGAATAAATAAAGATGGAAATCTAAATGAACACAAAACGCTCGCTTTTCTAAAAATTCAATCTCACGGAAAACATTTTAACGCCGTTGCTGTTAATCATTTCTATCCTGTGTATTCTTACTGGGAAGGACACGGCTTCCAGAATGTCCCAAAGCACAAACTAGGAACTTTTCAGCATGACGTACCACTTCATGCTTCTGTTTTTGCACAGTAAGGAAAATGCTAACAGAAATGCTCCACACCCCACTGGTAATAACTAATTCTGGCAGGTATTTGGATTCTTCTTTTGATTAATGCGACCAAGGAAGAGCAGATTCAGTGCCTATCAGTCTGACAAGCATCTTTATGCAAGGCAAGTCACACTAGGGACACTTCTGGGCCAGCAGGGATTAAATCATGTGCTGGTGGCAGAAATGAGCAGAACTCATAATACATCCTGCTAGTCCAAGTGCAAGACCAGCTCAGGTGTCACACCTCGATACATAAACGGGTCACACCGGTCGTGCTCCTTGGGGATCGTGCAGTTTGCCTGAAATAAAAAAACATGCATTCTGCCATCTGTAAGGGGATGTTCTGCACTTTGTCCCAAAATATTCTTAAAAACAAGTAAGGATGGCACATGTAGAATTTATAAGGCATGCACAAGAACTTTCCTCTGGGATCACCCACCTTATCTTATCTGGTCTTTCTCTTATCTTAAATCAATGCCTCATAGGAGGCAGTAAGGAGCGCGTGCTGATTCAGCGCATTCACACCCACCATACAACGAACCACCTCAGGGAGGAGAACCCGAGCGAGGCCGTGCAGCAGGTGATACCTCAGCACCACACTAGTCCAAATGGACCAGTGTGAGTGTTTTCTGGTGACTGGAGTGCCAATCCTGCCACTAACCCCCAAACTTTTCCTGAAAGTTGGTGGACCTGCTTGCAGGGCTGGATGTAGGTTGACATAATACCCAGGATGATGCAATTGCAGGTTAAGGGCCTTGCTAAGGACCCAACAGAGTAGAATCACTCTGGGCATTCACAGGATTGGAACCGGCAACCTTCCAATTGCCAGGACAGGTCCTTAGCCTCAGAGCTGCCACTCCGCCAACAGAATGCCTGATACACAGAGAAGAAAAAATTCTAATAATGGATTTGACCTAAAGGGGTAAAATACTGGTACAAGTATTTATAGCTACTGAAGATGGATCCCTGATAATTGAAATATTATGCTAGCAGCAGCAGAGCAGGGTCCTACCTGGGGGAAGGTACTGACAATGCCCAGAGGAGTTGATGAGGACATTGGTGTGAAAGGTGGCATCAAACCTCTCATCAGCACTGTGGGGGACATATCAGATGGTGGCGTAAGTCAATGGACAGGCTGAACCATGTTATTGTGTGGATTTAACGGGGTACAGTTACTGTGCTGATTTAATGGGGGACAGTTACTGTGCGGATTTAATGAGGGACAGTTACTGTGCGGATTTAATGAGGGATAGTGACTGTGTGGATTTAACAAGGGACAGTTACTGTGCGGATTTAATGGGGGACAGTTACTGTGCGGATTTAATGAGGGACAGTTACTGTGTGGATTTAATGAGGGACAGTGACTGTGTGGATTTAATGAGGGACAGTGACTGTGCCAATTTAATGAGGGACAGTGACTGTGGGGATATAACTAGGGACAGTTACTGTTTGGATTTAACGAGGGATAGTTACTGTGCAAATTTAATGAGGGACAGTGACTGTGTGGATTTAATGAGGGACAGTTACTGTGCGGATTTAATGAGGGACACTGACTGTGTAGATTTAACAAGGGACAGTAACTGTGTGGATTTAACGAGGGACAGTTACTGTGCGGATTAAATGGGGGACAGTTATGCAATTGATTGCTTAGCACTCCACATAAAACAAAGCATTTCCCTTAAGTGACTACAGTTTACAAATAGAAATTACTGACAACAGCACAAAATCTTACTCCTCCAGGTAAAAATGTATCTGTTAACATTCACAGAACAACACAAACACCAAATGACAGATAATAGCTTCCTAACATGGGTGCAAAGGATCATTTCCCAGGTAACTAATTCTGACAGCAAGGTAATTTATTGTCAATAGAAAGGAACAATTAGCTATATCCCATTGCACAAGTGGACAATATTATCAGAGTGCAGGTCAATTTTCCTTAAGCTATTTCCTTGAATCATATTATAAATACAAAAACCTGGAACAGGGCATGAATAATTTGCTGGGAGACATTATAAATGTACTGACTTAACATTTTAGTTCCAATTACATTGAGAGCAAATCCTGAGAAGCAGGACATGATGCACGTCCTGTGTGGCTATAAATTTCATAATTGTCCTTAGACAGTTTTGCGTGAATGCTGTAACACATCAGGAATGGATGATTTATACAAAAGTAATCAAATCACAAGACACATATCCTGGCGCAGAAAGTCATTTTAAGGGGATGATTACCATAAACCTATGGATTTCAATATACTGTTTTGCTTTTCAAGGGTTAAAATGCGGGTCAAAAGTTACCGAGAATAATTCCAGCTGAAAAAACTCACTCCAACAGCCAATAATCAGCGTAATCCACTCTGCAGCACAGAACCAGCTAATAAGACAATTACAAGCCAGGCTCAGTCACCGTCTCATTACACAGCAGTGACACCATTTGCATTTATATATTCTTTATGCACTCATAAGCATATGCACCAATTAATAAACCAACACAGTAGGTCATTTGTATGCCACAGTTATGGAAAAAAATGACTGGGCTTTGTCAGACGGCGCTTGTCGCTTGGTATTTCTAAAGCACGGGTCACGCTGCACACGAGGACGAGGACCTTGTGGCTGTGCCTGGTCCCCACCTACCTGTTATACAGCAGGATGTCTGGCTTCCAGATCAGGCTGTCAGGAAACCTCACGCTACTCACACCAGGGTATTCTGAGGCATTCCACTGCAGATAGTAATCCTTCCAGTACTGCGAAATGAAAGGACCAATAGTAAACAAATGAATAAAATTGTAAATTAGAAATTGTATTATGGCCTAAGGCTTTCCAATTAATTAAGTCTGTGCCCCAGTCCACTAAGCACATTTTTATTGGAGCATATTTCAGCACGACGCGGAGCCATTGTAAAAGTCGGCTTCGAACAGCAACGGTGTCGTACACAGCGCATTATCACTTTGTAGGTTATTGGGCTGGGAGTGAAACACTGAGGTCAAATGGCTGCAACAATGTTGCTGAGACAAACACCAGAAAGAGCTCTGGCATTAAGGTCTATTACATCACCAGATCCGGCATTGATAAGACAAACAAGAATCACATCTATGTCATCTATTCATCCCTTTCATCTCTATCCTTGAAAAAAAAAGTATTTTATTATTCTCTATAAGCCATTACCCACTGATAATATTTCATAGCAGAATCAGATAAATCCATGAACTCTGATATCACAATAGGCTGTCTAATTTAAGTATATCTTTGTAGACTATCTTTGTAGACTATCTGCATAATTTTAAATGAGGGAACTTCAGTTGAACATGAAATATTTTTAAAAGCAATCAGTTATTTACTGTAGTAATTGACTATTAAGATAAACAATTGCCTAACTATGTTATGGATTTATACTTAAAATACAGTATAGCAAAACATGGGTAGACTTGGGAAGACATCACACATCCCGTAATTATATTACTATATGAGTGAAACAATTTTGGGGGTGTGAACAGGGGCCTGGGGGGACATGCACTCATGTAATGTATATATTTTTTTCTATAGATAAGAAAGAAATGTGACCAGTAACTGTCTGAAAACACAAAGACATTGCAGAAGCAGCATGTTTGCCTTGGAATGAGTGCAGCAAGTCAGTTTATTAACAACGGTGAGTATGCAGTCTGTTGGCCGTCGTCTCTGTCACTGCATATTATAATTTATGCTTATGTCCCCAGAGATGTGAGACTCTCTATCTACTTTGCATTCTTTGGAGTGGCCGTCAGCTGAGCCGTGGGATATTTCTGCTTCGGGTTTACAAATGCAAATAAGTCTCATGCTGAACAGCCTGAGACAGCACGGTTCCCCCCCTCCCCCCCCCACCCGTCAGGCAACGTTAGGCACTGTATTACAAACACTGTCCCTCCTGCTTTTCACAAGTTCGCCATCCTCGCTTTTTAACAACCAGCCACACATTTTTTTTGCTTGGAAAATGCACTGCCTCTCTTCCTTACGAACAGACAAACTGGACAACTCACACCATCATAATTCACATTCCTTAACATCCTCTACAGAAGGGCAGATAACTAAGGGTTTCCGTCCGCTAAGCAAAACGAACAACAACAACAACAATAATAAAAGGTTGCTGGCAATAAAATGGACGAGCTCTTAATGGCCACCAGGAAGCATGTGCAGTATGAGCTCTGTGGCCCTGATGCACTGCAGGAAAACCCGCCTCTGCAGTCGCACTGGACAGCTGGTTCATGTGGACAGAAATAAAAGCCAACAGGAGGTGGATTGCAGCTTTCGTGAATGAGAAACTGTGCAACCCATCTGAGTAAGACCACAATATGTGGAACTGCGCACTGCAGGACTTTGGCTGTATTACATGCCGCGGGGATCTCGAACGCTCTCATTTTGGCTGTGCATGCACCCCCACTGACAGTAATTACTGCCAATTCACCACCAACCATCGCAGTGCTTTTATTGATGTTTCTGGAATCTCCAGTCCTGTTTGACTCTGCTCCACCCTCACCAGTTTTTATCCATTTGTGGACGGCACCACTAGGGGAACCGGGACCCAGGACTTGTTACACACCAAAGCTAAAAAGGCTAAACGTCATCGCTCTGGCAAGCCTGGGCAGTTCCACATACAATATGGGACATCTTACCCCAGTGATCAGCAGGTCGACCTTTCAGACATTACTAATCAATCAGGAAAGTCAGACCATCCCAATCCCTGTGGAGTGTCCCTGGTGGGAGGTGCAATATTCTCACATGCTTACTGTGTTCCCTACAGCGATGGCAGCATTATCACAAGACAGGCCTCCTCAAATATGGCCCTTGATTCCAAATACAGGTCTTGTTTTCTGTTCCCCCAGGCAGTTAGTTTAATAATTATTGATTCTGATTGGCCAAGAGGCTTCACACCTGGTTCACAGATGCTCTCAGCTGGCTAGCAAAATATATCGAGGAAGACCCCCCCCAGCCACGTTGGCCACAGCAGCTCAAGAAAACATCCCACCCATGCCCTAGTAAAAGTCGGGTGCTGTCTGATTTGTATATATACCATCCACTCATTGATTTTTTAAATTACATTTATTTCCTTAATATTCTGTTTTTCATGATATTCTGTTTGTGTACTATGTACTTTTAAATTGGTTTGCACCATGTTTACTTATCTGTACAGTCTTTGTACTTTGTTCTGCATTATACACTGACCAACCATTAGATTAAACCACCTGCCCAATATTGTGTGGGATCCCCTCATGCTGCCAAACCAGCTGCGACCCGTCAAGGCCTGGACTCCACAAGAGCTCTGAAGGTGTCCTGTGGTATCTGGATTCCACAAGAGCTCTGAAGGTGTCCTGTGGTATC
>JAODJU010000007.1:1199301-1211993 GCA_026776725.1 Gnathonemus echidnorhynchus
TCTGGGTTTCCCTGCTGAGACTGCTGCCCCCGCGACCCGACCTCGGATAAGCGGAAGTAAATGGATGGATGGATGGAAGTAACTGTAGCTGATATGTTATTTACTGTAATCACAATTATTTTGGCAGAATTGTGCTTTTCTCAGGAATTTTCTTGACAGACTTGCTAAATGCAGTTACCTTTTAAAATAATTTGTAAGAAGCAAAAATAAGTACACATAGTCATATGTAGTCACATAATATACAATGAAATTAATGGCCTGACATTGTAAAAGGGGTTAGTTCAAGTTAACATTATTTATTTGTAGCAGAATGTTGACCACAGTGAACGCTGCTTGTAGTACACAAATACAGCCATTGGGAGGCACTGTTAGCCCTTTTTACACCTGAACAGCTTTCAAAATGTGTACCAGGATTTCACCATTTCAAGATAGATGTATTTTTCTAATTAATGTGTAGGTAAGAAGCTCCACAAAGAGAGATAAAGCTTTTCCCTATAGTACACATTTTAATTTGACGGCAACAAAAATTGGTTTTATTGTAAATTAGCTTCAGCCCAAATAAGTTTGTTTACAAAAGTCTGTTTCAATTTGACTAGATAATGATAATTAGCATGGTAGCTGAGGGTACCAATGGCCCTGTAATCTCCTGTGGCATTAAAGACTAATTCAACTGAAGGAGTCTCTCGGGAGTCTGGATATCCTGAGGTTAAGCAGAGGAATGCTCATCAAATAAGTTAAAAGGCTCTCGGTGTCCTGATTTATAATTACAGAGGACTGAGGGTCAGAAGTGAAACACACCATCTTAAAAGAGAAAAACAGAAAATCGGTGCTTTTCTAAGACGTCGTGAAAGGCAGCAAGAGAATGATTTGTTTTGTTTGGATGCTCTGGACCCTGTTGAGATGCTGTGGACACTGTCTGGATGCTGTGGACCCCGTTTGGATGCTGTGGTCACTGTCTGGATGCTGTGGAGCCTGTTTGGATGCTGTGGTCACTGTCTGGATGCTGTGGACCCCGTTTGGATGCTGTGGTCACTGTCTGGATGCTGTGGACCCCGTTTGGATGCTGTGGACAGAGTCTGGATGCTGTGGACAGTGTCCGGATGTTGAGGACCCTGTTTGGATGCTGCTGGTCTCATCCCCTTTTATTTAGTCTTCCAAGCCATACAAACCAGAACCTCTAGACAGAAAAGCAGCTTCTTCCCAAAGGCTATAGAAGGCCCCAATCAGTGATCTCCTCAGCTTACTTCATAACTGCACTCACTTCTCCTTTTGCATATTGGTTTTTCTCACTGGCACCTTGACACTGCATCACATCATTCTTACTCAGTGCTATCTTACAGTTTTTACCCTCCAGTCAGCTGAAAATTTATTGAACTTACTGTATTTTTGTCTCCATAGCCATGGAAAATTCTTGTGCTTGGGGAATAAACCTTCATTCTGATTCTGTGCCTGTGTGGCTTTGGTCAATGTGCCACACCAAGCGGTCCAACACTGGAACCTCCTTTATTAGCTAGATGGCAGCCCTAGAGCGTGAGATCATCCAGAGCTGGATGTAGGCCTGGACTAGACTGGCATTTTCCCAATCTCCAATTCATTCATGATCCGGCCAAATTAATCACAGGGGACCCAAAGTCCAGGTTTGATTTTTAGCCCAAGTCCAGCCCTGACTGGAAGTGGAGCAAATTGTGCATCTGGGGATGTAGAAAAATCAGCACTGCACCAGCACTGCCAACCAACTACTGCAAGCAGGCAGCACTGCACCAGCACTGCACCAGCACTGCCAACCGACCACTGCAAGCAGGCAGCACGCTTTTCATTTTGTGTGAAGAGCAACTCGAATGAAGCTGGACTGGACCCGATGCCAGTTGATGAAGCAGAATCCATAGTGCTCCTGGTTTTTCCACAAAGGTCACAAATTAAATATGAATCTGATGAGCAGCTCCTTCATTCCACACACCTATGAACGAGCCTTCACGCTGTCACCAAGCACTGTCAAGCACAGAAAAATAGCACTGAAAGCAGCATTTATTTCATGCAAAATTGGCAGGCAGCTGCTGCTTGGTCTGAGTTTAGGAAAGAAAAATAACAAACAGTTTATTCATCTAGGCATTTTCCTGGTGAATTAACATTGCCAACACTAGGACTGTTATGGCCAGTGGCTGGTCCCCTAAGAATGTATGAAACTGACATTACAGAAACAGGTCATTTGCTTCTCATGTTTTTAAATACAAATTACACACCGAAGCACATATCTGATTGCAAAACTGTCTGTATCGTCACACTGTTTATGTTTTCCATTTCTAACCATTATTCCATAAAATCTGAATGTGATATATGTTATGAATACACTTAGAGTATTGAAATTAAATAAGCATAATTTCATGTTGATTGTATAAGTATTTGACTCCTGTTCCTTGGTAGCTCAAAATTTACAACTGAGAAAAGATGGAGGGCAAAATTTCCTTATTTCTGGTGTCTAACTGCACTTCAGAAGTGAATTTTATATCCAGAGAATGCGATGACTGAGACTGGCAATGAATCAGGAGGAGGACTGTTAAAATGAAGACTGAAGAGCATTCCACAGGAGTGTCACAGGAGTGTCACAGGAGTGTCACAGGAGTGCCACAGGAGTGTCACAGGAGTCTCTATGTGTCACAGGGAGCGTCATACACACAATCAGAAAGCAGAAGCCAGCTCTCCCCAGCAGGATCTAGGAGAGCCTTTTTCTGAGAACTCATCGCCCAAATAAAGAGAAGAGGACTTCTGAGGAAAGCCAAGGAGGGCAACGATACTGAAAGCTCTACATGCGACTCACTTGCACTGGAGGGTGGCGAGAAAGAAGTTATTCATCGAAAAGAAGCTTCTGAATCACACCTGGAGCTTGTTAGGAAGCAGGGAGAGTGACTCGCTTAAGATAGAGGTAAAGATGTTCAGAGGAGAGAGAGTGTTGGCCACAATTCTAAGCCCTATGTGGACTATAAACCTCATACTACCTACAGCTCAGGAAACAGCATCCCTACAGGGATGGAGCAGAAAAGGGTCTTATTTCCCAGACAAACATGAGCTTTGTTCAGCTCTGTAGTCCTCTGTATTTGATAAATCATTTCAAATGGGTCACAGATCTTTTACTTCAAAGCTGCGGTGAGATTCAGAGAAGGACCAGCAATTTGTGTCCGTCTGCTAAAGACAGTAATGATATACAGTACAGTGAAATTTGATTAGAATACATACAAACCACAAATTATTTACTTTTTAAGCATTTTTATTTATAATGATATAAATATAGAAAACAAATTAAGTTACAAAATCAAATGGAAAAAGATGACAATATTCCTACAGAAATACTGAGTCATATTTTTAGGCAGTTTATGGTTAAATTTATACATATACTGTGAGCTACGCGATCAGAACTTGGGAATAACAAAAATGACACCACGAAATGAAACTGAATATGCAAATCAAAGATGAAGGGCAATGCCCAAAGAAACAAACTAATATGACAATTATTTCACAGACTGTGTAGGGACCATTCATGCAGATCCACAGTGCAGGAGAGCATTTCGCTTAGACTGAAAAGTACCTAAGCAGTTTTTTTGATCACAGCACCATCAGGACAGAACAGAGAGCAACTCGAGCAGGTGCCCAAGCTGCTCAGCTTTGGTCAAGCTGATCTTCTGTCTTCTGGCTGACAGACGAGCCTGCCCACAGTTAACCGGTATTCAGTGCTGAGGAAACGCAACCGTCTTTGCTCAGAATCCACCTTTTGGTCGTATTAAGGCTGCTGATGTCTGCTGCTCATATTCGATGACCGTTTTAAAATCGGCGTCAGGAGGGGCTTCCCATTGGACAGGGAGTTAACACCGGCAGTCGTCTCTGTCGATTCGTTAAAAGTACTTTTATAAAAACAGAGCTGATCACTAACTGCACATGCAAATTAATACCAGTGACTTTAAAAATCACCTACTGAATGAACTATTCATAAGAAATGTTAAATGGGTTAACACTGAAAATCAGGGCCTAGATTGAGCATAATTACTCTTTGGTAATTGTTAATCGAGCAAATGTATTTCCAAAGTGTGATCTTAGTTCAAAATATATAGATACTTTCATAAAAAGGAGATGCATTTAGTAATAATAATAATAATAATAATAATATCATTGAGGTTTTACTAAAGAAATTTAGGTTAAGTACTTTGGCCCAGAATACTTCAGGTGGGTTTATACTGGGATTTGAACCGGATACTTTCAAAGCTACTTGAAAAATAGTAATTTCTTTAACCAATACGTGACCTTCTGCTCTGAAAAGTCACACCCTGATAGAAACAATCTAAAATCCTTCTAAGCAACAATTACTGCATAGATATGTCTGAGCTATATACATTAAAGTAGAGGTACTGATGAATTTTATACTGGTAGTGGAAATCAGACAATACTAAAATGAGATACAATATGACAAGGCCATTTTACATATCAGCCTTTGACTGCAGTTAGCAACAGCAGAACCCGCAGTTTTGTAAAACCTTTCACTGCTGCTGTAGCAGACATGGGGAGAAGTCACTGAATACCTATGTGTCCCTGAAGAGAGCGCCACCTGCTGGGACACCTGGGCAAGTGGTATGGGAAAAAAAACAGAAGGAAAAACAAAACAATAAACACATCAAACAAAAATAAAAATAAAAACAGCAGTTCAAGTAGGAAAGGCACTGGCCCTCAACACCTGAGCGGTGAGGAGTCTTGGGCTCCTTAGCACCAATCTGCAGCACCATCGGACGTTATTTTATTTTCATTTTTTCCTCACAGTGAGGGTAAAGATGGCTTTGAGACCTGTGGGCACAGTTATCATGCACTGGCAGTGATGACCTGTGAAGGTCGCCCCAGACTGCTTGCTTAATTGGTTCCCACCGGATTAATGCCGGCAATAACTGACACGGCATAGAAATCCCACCCACTGTAGGTTCCAAAGCCCAGTTACATCCAATAATTCATATAATTGGCTGCGGCAAACAGAAACAAACTGCACAAACAAGCAAATACTCTCTGTTTGTGCACTGCTACATATTTATGGATATTTTCATTAGTTGGTAATTTACATGAATCGTTCCAGAGATTATAATCAACAGCTACTTTAAACATTTTTTTTAAGAATAGCAGTTGCTGCTATCTGCTTGCATTTTAATTGCATACAACTCATTTAGCGTACTGCTGGGTTTTGTGCTGATGCTGAATTAGCAGTGTACTAGCAATCGATATGGCGAAAGTTCTGCGCTGCATGCTTCTATATAAGAAAAAAAACACACAATGACACTGAGCAGGAGATCTGCACACCGTACTCCACCACTGAAAGAAACAGCTGCTGAAGTCACAACGGATCAGGCCAGAACTCTCCGCAGCAGCACGTAACCAGGGGAATTGTGGGTAAACTACAGCTGCTGTGTAGTGAGAGAGAACGAGAGAGAGAGAGAGCAAGAGAGAAAGAGGGCACGTGTATGTGTGCATGAGTGCACGCGTGCGGTTTGGGTCCGCAAAGGCTGGCGTGGTCCCTCCAGCAGCCGCGAGTCACCGGCGGGATGTGCGCTCGTTGCCGCGCGACAGCTGGCCGCAGGTCTTGCAGCACTGTGTGCGGACAGTTGGCAGGTGGCAGCGACCCAGCCAGCTTAGCGTCTGACAGAAGCGGAACGTCAAGTGGTCACGAAAACATGTCTGCTCTACGAGAGAGGGAGGGAGAGGCAAGGAGGGCGTTTAAGAATGAGCACAAATGCACATTAGTGCATGCAAAGGGCAGAAACATAGTCATTGTGACAAATAAACCATAATCAACTTAGTAAAGGCAAAAATCAACATACAAAATAATAGTAAAGACAAGGAATGGAAGAGATCTGCTTTCCAGTGACTCACTTCACCTCACCGGCAGTCTTCTGCTTCCATTACTTTACCTGACCTCTCAGGAGGACTTATGGGAAATAGGTGGAAACATTCCTTCAAATTGTCCATCAAGCCCACTTCCCAGAGACAAATGCATCCGAACCACTCACAGGATTTTCCCAGAAATACAGCAGTATCAGAAAGGAATATATATATATATAACAAATAACTATATTTCTGATGTAAAGTAAAGGGTTTCTCACAAAGAGATGGCAGGTCTAAAGTGACACATCTCAAAGGTGAGAGAGACCATCTGACAGAGCATATGGTCCAGCACAGAAATGGACCAGTGTACCCAGGGCACATTCTTCACAACCAGTGAAACCATGAGAACGGGACCAAACAGAATCCATTCTGATCATGTTTAAAGAGTGACCGTGGAGATACAAGAGGGGCCGTGAGACCCGGAGAAACCAGCATGGAAAAACCAGCACACTCATGCAGGTCCTCATTCCGAACCCGAGCACTCCAAGGGCTACAAGCCAAAGAGCTCCAATAATTTCTACACAATGATAAGCCAATTTTGCACAAACTCATCTTCTATTTGAAAATGCAAATGGAAAATTGGCATGAGGGCTGGCTTTCAGTGTCTCTATACATCATCGTGTTTCAATGGCCAGAGGGTGGCAATCAAAATTTCTGTAATTTAAAAATGTTCATCTACGTGCAGTCAGGGAAAAATAAATAAATAAAATACACAGTTAAAGAGAATAAAAATGAGCATAAAAAAAACAAATTATATAAAATCTTCCACAGCTCAACTGAAAAGTAAACACATAACAACTGTCAATTTTCACTTCAAGTCACCAAAAGAAAAGTTAGACATCAGCCGTAAGCCTGCACTCATTAACAAATCCCTTTGATCTCTCTTCCACCTGAAATGCACAAAGTGCCTTTGCATATGCTGCCCTGAAGAAGAGGTCAAACACGCTGAGGAGAGATTCCAAGTGTGGGAAGTTGACAGGGGAGCACTTTAGTCTTGCACTGCACCCTCTGCTGTGCGGGATACAACTGGTGCCGTGTGTCACTCACGGACAGAGTGGGGCGCCGAGACACGTGGGCCTGCTGGGGGGGGGGACTTGTCAACCCACTACTTCCTGTAGGAGGGCGAGTTTCTCCCATCTGGAGAATTCACAGGAAGTGAAGTGGCTGAAGTCTTCAGTGCATGGCTGACAGCTGCCCAGGTCACACCACGCTGAACTCCGCACGGCCGTTCTAACTCACTCTCACACTGCTTCTCCATCATCCAGTGCTATTATCTTACCAGTGGCCTAATTGGTTTTCCACAAAGCCGGCATGGAAGACAAATCCCCATGCTTCCGTAACGGACACCAGCAAGGGGAAGGTAATGTGATAACCCTGGTCTGACGCGCAGGACTGCGACTCAGCCCTCTAAGAAAAACCTGGATCTTCTGCTGGAGAACGGATGCACAGGACAGAGATTAGAGGGTGGAATGAGGGAGTCTCACTGGGACCCTTGGGATGAGTCAGCCAGCTGAACAGAGGCATTTATAAAACCGTCTGGTCTGAAACTTAAATGAAGAGATTCCAGCAGCTTTGAGAGCTGCCTCTTCATTCACAGTTTGTTTTGGACGTACAGACGCTACTTATACACATCTTACAGTTGCTTTTCATAAATTTCTCTTTATTAAATGTGTTATGCCTCTTTCTGTATGCTCAGCACTACATTTGAACGTCCAAATGTGCTTCATAATTTTCACGACAATTATTTTCAAATGTGCTGCACTGATAAATAACATACTTGCTTTGTGATTTCATGCAATATTATTAAATTCAAACTGCAGCACAAGAATACTCATAAGATGCTTTTGAAATACAAGCATTCCCTGTAATTTCCCTGAAATCTTCTATTTGTTAATGCTGCCATGTTCACCTAGCCAGTCTATGGTTGTAACACATTTTTGAGATGGAAGAAAAATGTCCTGTGATACAATAAAAATACATTCTGCAGGAGATACGACGTCTGTCACTGCAGACTTGTCCCTAACTTTTTCCCTCTGGCAGACAGGTTTAGTCACATAATAAACAAAGCCTGAAGCTCCAGCTCCATGATAAAAAAAAACTGAATTTCCATTCTGCTAGTAACTTTTTTCAGTTCACTTGAACTGGAGCCTCACGGCCCCACTTGCTGTGAATGGCTGACAGTCAACTGGAAACAAACATGAAATTTGTTCACTTTGCCAGTCTGGCTGGTTCCCAGAACTGTCAAAGCAACCAGTCTTTTCCCAAACAGGCAGATCACAGAATCGGATGACATGAGACAAGTCAAAGTTCACAGCTGTAGGGTGAATCCCACTGTGGTTCATTTAATCCACACTGCCCCTATTTTCAGCAGACCCCCCCACAAGGTACAACAATTAAAAGATATAAAGATGAGATTCTGTTCTCAAAATCATCTCAGACCACCTATTTTTTCCAAAGACAACCGGATCACAAACGCAGATGCAAGCTGTATGTGCTTGACATACGTGAATCAACTTTTCCACCACAATGCTTGTATACGAAGCGTATATTCCAAGGTCAAAGGTCTTGAGAACACAGCAGTGTTCTCCCAGCAGACGAGATCAAAGCCTGCTGTAGTGGAAGAGAGTGGATCATCGGGGGTCAGAAAAGCCCCAGATCATTAGGTCATTACCTGAGCATCAAAAACCAGTTCACACATGATCATTAGGTACTATTTAGAGGATTCTTCTTCTTTCTTCCTCTACAGAAAGTTGTGCAATAGAACACTGGAGAACCCCAAAAAAGCTCATCATTAACACAAGACATCAACTTTGAAGCAAAATATAATCTAGCCTACAAGCAACCCAGCTTCACAAGTGAAAAACCGGTTACAGAGAAGTCGATCTGACCTGACAGGTGGTGCTCATAACTGTGAGCTACCCCCCGCTGACTGCAGCCACTAGAGGCCCCCAGAGTCCTGTCATCCGCTAAGAGTTCAAGCAGCCTCGCCATTTACCCACGGGCTAATTTTTGACAGCTCCATTGCTGCTGTAAAGGCGGGGGAGTCCACGACTGTGCAGAACATCAGAAATCATTATGTGCCTCATATCTGCAAAGAGAAGATGTATCGAAAGAGGGGATAAGGAATGAGAAAAACAACATGAAAATAAATAATCCTGCTATCAACTACAACACAGCCAGAAAGGATTAAAGACACTTTGTGGAACCAATTAGCTGTTGAAGGTGCCATATTGCTACAGGCAAAACGCGAGTGATGCTCGGCTATTTCTTAATGCCTGCCTTTGTGGCCCTTTGGAGCAGCAGGACGGCGGCCGCTGGATAAGACACGTATTGTCTTCACATTCTCATAAAATAGCAGCCTGTCCTTCTCCATGATAACCACTTCCTACTGTATATTCATATGGAAAATGTGTGACAGGACAGCGGAGGGAAATTCATGACCAACCCCACATGGCATTTGCCTGCCGTGCCTGCGAAAGGGCCATCTTGCACGGCTTCTGAATGCCTCCTGCCCCCGTGATACTTCCTGATGGAAAAGCCTGGCATCACAAGAGTCCGCATGGGTACAATGGCGCCTCTGTGTGTATTCTTAGCATTTAGTTCACTATGCCAGCAATGCCATCTATTTCAATGCAAATGGGCCCAGGACAGTGACACGATATGCAGACACTGATGCAGGCCTGCAGCTTACTGCAGTGCATGCTGAGCGTCGGCTCCCGCCACATATTACTTGGTGCTTGCAGCGATGCAGAGATTCATGCGCTCCCTCCACAATAATCTGTCAAATGAGCCACGGAAGCCTAGCCTTTGCATGCGTGCTGCATTATGTCTGTGCAGCATAATGCGATGCTGCATCCACCCCTGTAAGTTCCCCCTGCTGATGGTGAATGATGCTGACCTGTACACTTTGTTTGCTGCCTATTAATTGGGTGTCCCTAAGGCACAATGTGAACATAATATCTACCACTGTATGGCCGCGTAGAGCATTTCTCTATTTCTGCTAATCTACAAAACCATATCAGCAGTCAAAGGTGGGAGCACTCCCATGTCTTAATTCCCCATACAAAATGTGTTCTGTCATATTAGATTTGATAAAAACAGGACTAGCTATGCGTAGGTGACATTCCATCATAACCGCAGCGAAATGCTCATGTTTCAGGAGCTAAAGGTCAGTGCCGGATTGGGCACGTTAACCCTTCACGTCACCGTTGGGTTCTTGATGTTTTCCCAAGCATCCTGCTGCCTCATTCTTTCCCATGAGGCCTCCCACCTCCATCACAAAACCAGCCCCCACTGAGTGTCTCTATCCTGGGTAACACTTAAGGGGACAAAATAACAACTGAGTTACTACTTTAGTACAAATCATGAACAGATATAGTTGCTACCTGAGATGAAAGATGCGTCACGATCCATTAATGATGAATAAGCATGAGATCAGTATTTCACTTGTGTTATTCATAATTTACAAGGATTTACAAAATTAACAGATATGGTAACAAAAACAGTAACTAATTGGGAGAAAAGATGCATCATGATTCATTTATGATGAACAAACATGAGACCAGTATTTCACTGATGTTATTCATTAGTTGTTCCTTCAGTAGTCCGCAAATGTTTACAGAATTAACAGATATAGTAACAAATACAGTAACTGCTTGGATTAAACCGGTAATGCAGACAAGCAGTTTGGGGCTCTCTAACTACCAAATAGTGTATAAAAAACACCATCTCCAGGTGCAACTACAGAAGATCAGACATTTAACAGGCGAGAACTGAATAGAAATTAATGTGCCGTTGGCTTGAAATGAAAGTGCGTCCCCCGCAAACCAACAAAGCAAAAGCCTGTTTAAAATCCTCCCGGAGAATTCACTGCAATCAGCTAAACTTTCCATGAAGAACTTTGAAGAAGTACTGAACTACATAGGGCAGCAAACTGACAGATGAAACTTTAGATATCCCTGAGGAATATATCTGTGCCATGTACAAAAATGCCACCCACATGGCAAAGGGATGAATGGCCACGCTCTGGGTAAAAAGTGTTGTAACTGCTGGACCGAACACCTCTTCTTCAGTTGAGTCTGTGTGAACAAACGGGATTAGGCAGATAAGCTGCTGTTCTGCATCACCTCTGAAGCTCATTAATTCCACAGCAGGATTCAGCATGAAACGTCAGTCAGCATTACATGCCAGACATCTCACACATACTCATACAGACAGAGGCGGAACATCATCTCACACATACTCATACACATAGAGGCGGAATATCATCTCACACATACTCATACAGACAGAGGTGGAGCAACATCTCACACATACTCATACACACAGAGGCGGAGCAACATCTCACACATACTCATACATACAGAGGCGGAGCAACATCTCACACATACTCATACACACAGAGGCGGAATATCATCTCACATATGCTCATACACACAGAGGCGGAATATCATCTCACACATATTCATACAGACAGAGATGGAGCAACATCTCACACATACTCATACACACAGAGGCGGAACATCATCTCACACATATTCATACAGACAGAGATGGAGCAACATCTCACACATACTCATACACACAGAGGCAGAATATCATCTCACATATGCTCATACACACAGAGGCGGAACATCATCTCATACATTCTCATACACACCGAGGCGGAACATCATCTCACACATACTCATACACATAAAGGCGGATTATCATCTCACACATACTCATACAGACAGAGGTGGAACATCATCTCACACATACTCATACACATAGAGGCGGATTATCATCTCACACATACTCATACAGACAGAGGTGGAGCAACATCTCACACATACTCATACAGACAGAGGCGGAGCAACATCTCAGACATACTCATACACACAGAGGCGGAGCAACATCTCAGACATACTCATACACACAGAGGCGGATTATCATCTCACACATACTCATACAGACAGAGGTGGAGCAACATCTCACACAAACTCATACACAGAGGCGGAGCAACATCTCACACATACTCATACAGACAGAGGTGGAGCAACATCTCACACATACTCATAGGGTCATGAGGCAGAACATCATGTCACACATTCTCATACACACAGAGGCGGAACATCAGAGGATAACACAGGTCTACAAACCAGGTGCCAAGGTTTATGAATGGATTTAGGGTATTTTGAGGGTACTGAATTCAAAAATCACATTACGTTTGCTGGATTGGTTCTAGTTTTTGAGATAATGGACATCCATGAAAATATGCATTCATCCAATGCGACTTGTGTGTGATAACAAATGCAATAGCTTTTGGTCTGTCTTTTGACTCTTTAATCCATGAGGAAGCATTGAAAGAGAGTCTAAAAATAAAATTAGAGTAAAGTTCACATGCGTGTTTGCATGTTCATTTATTGCTGCTGTTACTGTGGTGGTGAATATTTACCCAGATCAAATCTGCCAAGTCCTGCTAAAGGAAGGGCGTCATGGGAACACCTGTCTGGTATTTAGCCAGAAATGGCTGAAATGCTCGTGATAGGGCCATGAAAAAATGTAGTCGGGCCAGAAGAAGAGGATCCATTCGGGCTTCACAAATGCAGAAAATGTCCCTGGGTTTTTCACCTATTTTGACTTCACCAGGTCCACATATTTCACAATAGAGGGCCAGACTTCCAATGCTCGTTCGACAGCTGGCAAATTTACTAGTCACTGATGGCAATAGAAAGGTAGAGGGAATCTTGAGGATGATGTTGCAGCTGTGAAGTCCTCTCTTCTGGCTGGTGCAGAGTGGAAAA
>JAODJU010000007.1:1216572-1234853 GCA_026776725.1 Gnathonemus echidnorhynchus
CATGGGGGGGCATGGGGGGCCACGCCTCACCTGGCTCCAGGAGCCTGTGACCCACTGAGCACATGGCTGGCTGTTGCACGCTTGGATGATGTTGGGCTGAACGGCCTCGTCACATTTTCCAGGCTCTGGGCAGGTAACCAGGCGCTGCTGCTCGCCCCCGCCGCACAGCTCTGAGCACTGTGGAGGGGGGGCAGAGACCAATAATCACACGCCCACAGGACGCCCAGAACCATGCCAGAGCATGCTTAGGGTGGCTGCAGCTCACCTGACCCCAAGAGGAGGTAAACCACTCCACGCAGTCGTGGGGGTTACAGGCCTCGCGGGAATGTGGCCTGGGTCCGATGGCCTGGCAGTGGAAGGGCCGCAGAGGCCTGTGATCGCGCATGTCGGCGCACTGCACCTCTCGCTGCCTCACTCCCTGGCTGCAGTTCCTGGAGCACTGTCAATACGGAGAGAGCATTTTTAATAGCTCCAAGAAACAGCCACAACGGCCGCTTCCATAGAACCATTCTTTTTTATTATGACCTATGCTGTAATGGGCTAAAATTGTTAGGAAAAAAAAAAAAACACCAATTGCGAGTCAGAGGGTGGAGTGATTCTGCTAACAACATAAAGGGGCAGACAGTCAGGAAGCATAAATAACGCTGAGAAGAGACGGGGGCTGCATGGATACGGAGACTCACCCGGCTCCATTCGCCGACTCTCCAGGAGGAACAGGGCCGAAGGTAGCAGCGGCGGGCTGGGACGGGACGCAGGGAGGGGAGGCAGTCGGAGTTCCGTCCTGTGCTACACCACACGGACCTCCAGATGGCGCCGAGACCACAAGTGGTGGAGCACTGGAGCAGAAGGGTGGCAGCGCAGAGCAGGGCTCAGGGTGCTGTGTTACCGTGGAGACCCTCCATGGAAACATCCAAAACACTGACTCTGTGCAGGGCCTCGATTCCAATTCATCATTCCATTGACAGGTATTAACGTATCTCTGTCTACCTGAGTTCATTCTTTGATTTTAATATTTGAAACATTTTACAGTTCATTAAGTCAAAGGCTTTTCACAATAGAAGGAGGAGTGCTTATACAATGTATTTATAACCCGTATTTATAAAACCCCCTCGTTAGAAAATGATCGCCGGAATTTTCCCTACATATACATTCAAGCATTTTACTTCTTGGAAAATGTAAAAAAAAAAAAAAAAAAAAAGGTATGTAATATAAAATGATGTCATACACGCTTAGCAGCTGGAGTTCTGTGACCCATTTTCACAGCCAAACAGAGACAACTGTAATAAAATCATCCTGACTTTAATTGCACTGTGATCTTTTCGTATTTTGCCCATAAACTAATTTTACACCATGAAAACGACATTTCTGGCGTGTAACTCACAGTGCTCCAGTTTCCCGCCGCCCAGTAAGCTGTGGTGTCTGCCTGCGGTGGGGGCGAAGGTGATGGGGTCAGCCAATTGAGCCCGGTGACGTCATGGGATTGATGGGGAAGTGGCCTTGTGGCTCCCCCCGGGGGCCCAATCGCTGTTGTATAGTCCCACCCAGACCCAGTGGCTGGGGCCTGAGTATCAGCTTCCGTAGGGGTGGCATCGCTCAGTTCAGTCATGATAGTCGTGTCTGGCGTTGTGGTACTGAAAATGTCACCATCGTCGGGGACAGTGGATGCCGTCTCAGTTACAGGGGAATCTGAAGCATCCTCCAGATCCTTGTGAGATATGCTTTCAGTTCCTGCGGGGGAAGAGTGATGGAGACTCGCTCCACTTTCTGCGGCTAGATCAGAGAAGTCAGTCGGCACATAGAGTAGATCTCGTAGGATGGGCTGCAAAGTCCCAGGGTGTTGCTCCTCCAGAGGCCGTGAATCAGTGACGTCATACTCAGTAGACTCTGTTGGGTAGTATTGATCCGATTCGTCCTCGCTTGTGAAAATCCCCAGAGAATGTGTTTCTGTGGAGTCTGTGCTTCGAGCATCGTAATCCGGTGTAGTCACAGGTGGAGTCTGGCTCGGTGGAGCGGGCCTGCTGGAAAGTACATTATCCTGGTTGGTCTCAAAGTGAATCACAGTGGGAGGAGAAGAGGGTGGAACTTCCTGTGATGGTGAGATACTTTCCCAGCCCTCCTGGTCTCCAGGATCTGTTCCTTTCCAGTTGTCTGCATCACTCCACCCCCGGTCGGACTCCGGAGGCCCACTGTCAAAATGGTCAGCAACATTCCTTTCTCCCTCAGTGACAAACTTGGAAACATCACTAGCAAAATCCCAATGATTTCTAGTGTCTGCATCAGTATCACTGCCTTCCACTTCTGCTTTCACTTTGCTGGCCGCACCTGTTTCAGCTGTAGACCTCAATGTATCAGCAGGGGTGAGACCTCCCTCTGTCGGGGCCTCTCTGTCACTTCCAGGGCTGCTATGATCTTCCTTCCATTTCCCTGTAAGCCTAATGTTTGAAATGTGTGCCGGAGGCGTGGCAGACACAGGCAGAAAATGATCTTCCGCATACAAGATTTCCTCTTCGTTTTCTGAATCCTCTCCATGTTTCTCACTGTCGTGGTCCTCAGTGTTTTCCAGATCTCGAACAGCAGTAGTCTTGGGTCGCTTGTTGTCGATGCTGTGAGGTGTGGTGACGATGTAGGGAGCGTCCTCAGAGGTGGCCGTGGGCTTGCGTGAGGCTGAAGTGGGCGGCTTTGTGCTAGATCCCAGGTGGACACTCATGACAGTCCCAGGACCGGCAGGTCCTTTGTTACGGTCGATTTCGAGACCTTCTCCTTCACCAAAGACATCTGACAGGTCTTCGTGAAAGCCAATGAAGTTGTAATCATAATAAAAGTCATCAATATGTACGTTGTTTCTAATGTAGTTAGCGGCAGCATTATCTATATGGTTGTGTTGGGAGAAGCCTTCGTCAATTATGTTATTCATCTCATCAGTGGGCCTTGCAGGGTGAGCCCTGGTGGTTCCTTGTTCAGGACCGGGCATGTGGTTGTCATCGGGAATGGAGTTGGTGTCACTGAACACCTCCTTGCTGGAAGATCCACTGCCAGACCACTCATTTCCAAAGCCGTCCAGCACTGGCGGGCAGTCCTGCATTTGGCAGGGCATCTCCGCCTTCGGCTTCTCCCCGGGATCGCAGGCCACGCCCGTGTTGTTGGAGCAGGCGACGGTGCGCCTTTGCTCCCCCTTGCCGCATGTCGCGGAGCACTGCAGATCAATGGCAGGCAGCGATTAAAACAAAGAACAAAACATGTGGCACTATCAACTGCAGCTTTTTCAGCTTCTCACGCTAACAGAACCAAGTGCCCCAATATAGTCTGAAAGAAAACAGGGAGCGTGTGAGAGAGTTCTTATATAAGCTGCAAGACGGACAGTCGTCAACCTGAACGCTTTCAGCACAGGCCAATAAGAATGGCCCAATGTTAAAAAGCTCCTTATATGGAATTTGGTGGGACGCTTATTACATATATTACACATAACACATCTAATCTGAAACAGCATTCCAATAAAAAGGGAGTAACTATTTTTGTTCAGTAATGACATTGCCTTAACCATAAAACTATTTGTTGTTTGTTTTGATTGGACTTCATTGAGGCGTGCAAGAACCTGGTCCCAGCATTGCCAGGTTACTGGGACTCAGCCGTACGGCCAGTCAGGCTCAGATCTGCCTTTGCCTCCCGCACACTTTCACATGTCCACGGCCTCCTCACCTCCGTCCAGCTGCCTGTGGTCCAGTCTGCAGGGCAAGGGATGTGAGTGTTGCAGGAGGCGACGGACTCAGGCCTGGGCAAGTGCTGACACTCGGAGGGCTGCAGGGCCTTCTGCTCCTCCAGACCCACGCTCTGAATACAGAGCACCGCTCTCCTGGCCAGGCCTGAGTGGCCGCAGCTGGCGGAGCACTTGTGCCACTCTCCTACCCACCATCTAAGCAAAAACGAGAGGATTTCTCAGCGACGTGATGCCCAGACAAGTGGCAGCTCTCACAATAACTGCCTTCATGAAGAGGAGAGGAAGACAGAAACAGCAGCACACTCTCAACCGGGCTTTGAACAATTTCAGGGAATCTATAGGGGGTACATTCACAAAACAAAAAGCCTCAATCAGAACCATCCGGCCATCTTGAAGAATCAAGGGTTCCCTCATGCATCTCAGATACTTCAAACTTATTTTATCATCCTATAGCAGGATCCTCCTTGGCACGGTTCAGAGTTTACTCAGAAGGTCTTCTCGGCGGAGCTCACATCGCCGGGCAGATCCCCTCGTTACAGGTAGCCTGCTTGTCGTCAGGGCGGGTCGTCAGATCGCAGAAATGCTCCTCCACTGTCCCAGAGGTCTGCTCCACACAGAGAACCGGCTGCCTCCGCACACCTGAGGAGGCAGGCCAAAGGTCAACGGCTCGTGCGTGGACAGGAGAGAGACACACAGGCGGCAAGGCTGGGCTGTGCGGAAACAGGTCACCTGGCCAGGGAGCCCCCCCAGGCGGTCCACAGCCAGTCACTCACAGGCGTTGGAATCCTATCATTACTTGACCTTTTTGCTTTCAAAGCAAGAGCCTGAGGCCTCCTGGCAAATACCATGCAACAGCAACAGCTCTGATAAGAGAAACGGCCGCTTAATCAGCTGAGAAGCCAGAGACTGACCAACTCCAGGACCAACTGCCCATATTTCCTATGTAGATTAAAGACAAACAGTATCTGTGAAGTAAGTATAATAGAAATTCTAAGCTAAACACATGAGCTGAAATAATACAACTTGCACAAGAAATGTCTGATCTAAGCTGATGCTAATTTGTTTTTCCTTGGAACCGATTTCCAAGCTCCAGCTCGGGGAGACGTTCACCGCAGCGCTCCAGACACCACAAACTCGACGGGCGGGGACTTGTGTGGATTTACGTCTTCCTCTGACGCCTGCCACCTATGTTTCTCCTGTGCCCTTTGGGCATCCATTCTGCCCCGCCAGACTGCTGGTTTTCTCCCTCTGTGGTGGGGGGGGGGGGCTCCAGTGTACGCTGCAGACGGCACTGTGTGCCACAGCAGTCGAGAATCCGCCACTGGGAGGGCAGTTGGCAGAACCGGCCTTCAGAAGGGTGGAAAAACGGCCATTCGCTGCCGAGGACGGTGTTAGAACTCTGGCCAATAAGAAAAATAAATGACTTAAAACAAAAGAGAATCTTACAAATAAGGAGTTGCAGTGAAGCAGTGGATCTCCCAGTGGCCTCATACCTCCAGCATCCAGTCCCCCCCCCCCATGCTCCGTGGCCCTGTGTGTGCAGTGCACACTGGCCCAGTGTTTGCACGCCTTTCCTCAGGGCACTACGATTTCCTCCCACAGTTCACAGATGTGCAATTTATTTGTCCCTTATTATATGGGTGTGTGGGGCATTCGGCTCGACTGGCTTCCCATCTGGGCAGCCCCCCCCACCACGAGGCTTCCTGGTTTGGGTGCCAGGCCCATGGCAGCCCTGCAAATCCCAGGGTTGGATGGAAGAAAACTGCAATCTAAAACTGTAATCTATATGATAATGGTGTGTTACATTTCCTGGTGTGCCGAATACATAGGTTTTAATCAAACTGAACTAATAACCTCACAGGTTCTACCCAGAGAAGGAAAATCGGTTCATAGCAAAGATCCTATCTGCTAGCACATAAAAAGCCAAAGTTGCTACCAGATGTTATTGTGTTATAAAATGATCCTTGAAATATTTCTCAGGGCCCCATGTCGTGGAGGACTGATTTCTGGTCAAAACTAAAAGCTCCCCTTCCTCTCTATTCAAGGCACCAAAATGTACCCCCAGTGAAATTACATTAGAAAATGTACATTTGCATACCAAAACTCAGATACTCTCTTACAATGGAGATAAAATGGATAGTGTTCATCAAAAGCACTGGAAGACTATTGAATTTCTCGATAATTCATTAGTATTTTTCTAGTTCGATGAACCCAGGACAATAACACAAAAAGCTTTTTGAACTGACAACTCTAACTTCACTTTAGTATGTTTTAGAACTAGATGCCTAATGAATGGCATCATTCAAAACAACGTCAGGAATGCCCTGATTACTTGAGAGTACTGGTGATTCCAGCAGTCAGTCAGAGCGAGTCCCCATGTTGAACCGCTGGACCTCAGACCCTGCGCCGTGGGGGGAATCTCATCTGCTTCCTACAGAGAAATCCTTGGAATTCACTACTATCACTAATACATTTAGGGACATTTTCAGGAAAAACAGTAGACTTGCAGTCTCTGATGCAATTTCATGAAATCAGAGTGATTACTCAGATTTTCTAAGATACTGATACTGTAGTATTCATTTGCAGCTTGATCATTTAATCTTTTGTTTTTCTTGTTAATTTTTTTGTTTAATGAGTGGGATAACAGGAATGGGCTTCGTTTGTGACAGCACTCCATGAAGCACAGTGATATTGGATCTTTGCAGCAGCTCAGTGCAAACTCAGGTCACCCATCACACGCAGGGGGTTGGGGGAGTTGGAAGGGAACATGCCTGGACCTGATTGCCGAAAACCCCTCCGTTCTCCTCAGGCTGAGAGGTTTAACAAGCACCTAATTTCACCTGCTATTTTCCAGCCCGCCTTTCCAGACGACCCCCAAGCCGCGCTTATCCGGAGGGCACCATTCAGATGCAGACAATTGCAAATGCTCTCCCAGCAGACTGTGAGGCGGCGTCCATAAATTTAAATAAGATTCTCCTAGAAATTGTGAAAGCGCTGTTCTGAGAGCGTCTGAGTCACTGTTCTGATTTCAAGCAGAATCAACTCCGACAGTCAATTTCAAGGTTCTTATATCAGAACTCGTCTTTCTGACAGGCAGCAAAAAGCAGAAGATGTGTATCATGAAGTGCGACTGCAGGGAGGGCGGATCTTTCCGTATTTTCCAAGGGATGGCAAAACTGTTGCTAGACAGCATCCAGAAAAGACACACCATGATACTTGAAACAGTACTCATCTGCAGTACTCATCTGCAGTGTTATCATTTTCCAGTATTTGGGCTTATTATCAGTGTTTAAAGCAATGAAGCACTTAACACTGATAGTACAAGATGTAAACATTACAGAACCAGCTGAACAGGCAGGGTTCCAGCAGCTCAAGTAAAATTACATTACATTTTAAATTCAGCATATATTTTTTTAAGAAAATGGCAAATGATTCTTGTTCACAAAAATGCCAGCCTTAATTATAATAGATAAAAAAATAAAAAAAATAAAGATCTAACTGCATTCCATAATTGGTCATCAACATTACGCATGACACTTTTAACACATTTATTTATTCAATTAATGCAGCAAGTGGAATAACACAAAACCAGCCTTTGCTTTCCTCCTTTCATTAGCCCTCACGAGATCTGAAAGCAATTCGGTCACTCCCACAAACCTGAGATTTTTTTTTAAATAAACAATGAAATACAGTGTTTTTTTGTGCAGAGCAGTTGCCATTTTTATGTTTATTAAGAATAAGTCTTTTTGTTGCTCTGATTTATTGATTCTTTAACATTTTCCCTAAGTAGGTAACCAAAAAAAATCTCATTACTGTAACAGTAAGTTAAATAACATAAAACTAGATTAAAGATTTAAAAATCTTTCAACTTTATTGCACGTAACCCACAATAAAATCAATTTGCATCATAGTATGTATATTGTTTTTTGCTCAATTGTTTTGGTAATTTTGTCATTTTCTCATCTCCACAGCTTTTAGGCAAAAATGAGAGTTTAAAAAATAGCGACAGTTTAACAATTAAGTTGTATAATTTCAGTCTGTCTTAAAACTAATTTAAAAACATAGAGAAAATTGATATATGTTACAGTAATGTGTTTGTGACAATGACCCAGTTAATGGTAAAAAATACAGAAAATAAATTTTACCACTTCAGTGGACAGTGAGACCCTCTCCCAGGCAGCAGGGCCACACCTGCTGCAGGACAGTGAGACCCTCTCCCAGGCAGCCAGCCCACACCTGCTGCAGGACAGTGAGACCCTCTCCCAGGCAGCCAGCCCACACCTGCTGCAGGACGGTGAGACCCTCTCCCAGGCAGCCGGCCCACACCTGCTGCAGGACGGTGAGTCCCTCTCCCAGGCAGCCGGCCCACACCTGCTGCAGGACAGTGAGACCCTCTCCCAGGCAGCCGGCTCACACCTGCTGCAGGACAGTGAGACCCTCTCCCAGGCAGCCGGCCCACACCTGCTGCAGGGCAGTGAGACCCTCTCCCAGGCAGCCGGCCCACACCTGCTGCAGGACAGTGAGACCCTCTCTCAGGCAAAAGGCCCACACCTGCTGCAGGACAGTGATCTTATTTTGCTATTCCATATGCACTTCATCAATCAGTCTTGCAAAGAGAAGGCTGATATTAAAGTTACAGTGCACTAAATGCAATGGTGTAAAACATCTGCATAACATATCAGAATACATTTCTCTGCTGTCAACACTGAACATACTGATCCCCGTCACATGTTATAGGACTTTCTTCTGGATACTTAACAGTTTGCATTTTCTCAATAAAACCAGTTACATCACAATCCAGGAAAGTCAGCAATCCTGCATGATAATTATGCCAAAGTATGAGGAGCAGGAAGTGCAGCAGCCCAACAGACATGGATGCCACTGCGTGCCACTGCCTGCGTGCCACTGCCTGTATGCTACTGCCTGTGTGCTACCTTTGCTCCTGTTTGGTGGTGTGTAACTACCCCATGTTTAAAATCAGGGTTACTAGATTTTGATATATATTATCCATAATCAATATGTTTAATTTGTACATTAAGCCTGGATTGGGTTTCTCTCTGCCAGAGACCATGCAGCATGGAGAACCTGCTGGATGCCGGCACTCCAGGATCAGACTTGCCTACCGCTGCTCTAGAGACTCATTATCTGCATTAAAAAGGAGCCTTTTAAATGATGTTATCCATGTTCAGCTAGTTTCCAAAATTGTTTTCAAGCGATGGCACCGATGTGCGTGCTTCTGAGTACACCCTTAGGCGACACAAATTTAATTAGTCTTTTCTGAGCACTGAGCATGTAAGATATTATTTGACTCCATTAAATCTAAAATCTCATATATAATCGTTGACAACATACTTTAATTCCTTCTATATCTAAATGAGAAACGCCCCCTCAGGTCTTTTGCATGAAGTCCCCAATTATACAAACATTTATCAAGCAATATAATAAACATAGTGGGTTGTGAAACGTCAATCTTGTATAATTACTGTATGGCATGGCAGACGCCCAGAGAATGTTGCCACCTTTGCTCTTCAACTTTGTGGGACAAAAGGGCAATTAGTGGCCCAAAAGGTCAAAGGAGTGAATTATAAGGAGGAAATTCTCTGAATGTCTACAACAGCTGGGGCACCAACAGTCTAAAGTAGCACTACCTTCCTCACCTCATCCTGATCAAAAGCCGTTCTCATCCTGACTACTGAGTCAATTAATGACCCTGGGCAAGATCCAGGTGTTAAATAAGGAGTGGGGGGTGTGGGGGGGGGCTGTCAGTTATCCAGCTGAACCAACAAGATACCTGCAAAACGGGCTGGGAGAGCAGCCTTGAGGGGCTGTGCTCTCTAAGCTGGTCAACAGAAACACACGCTGACAGCAATCACCAGGCCTTAGTGAAGACAGGGCTTCATGCTGGGCTTCTCCAACCCCCCACTCTCGTTCTTCTCTTTTGAGGAGTTCATGTTTTGCCATTTTGTTGCCTTATGGTGCCCCATGACCTCAGCTGTTGTGGTTGTCATTCATTTTAACCACACAATGCCATATTAAATACCATGAGGGGTCCTAGCCTATTATCCTACAGGCCATTTCACATGCTGTGCAGAAAAATCTATCACTATGGATACAACTGCATTTGAAAATCGTTGCCAAATATCGAAAAAATGTGACTCTGATGAAGCACCACTTCACGGCCAGCTGCTTCACCAACATCCAGATGGAGAAAAGCTCAGGTTGCCACCACAGGAACTGCCCAGGACATTTCTGGGAATACAAATGTCAGTAAGGCTTGAGCTTATAAATAACAGAAAATAAATACTACAACAAACTATTCAAACATGAAGAACAGAAGTTCACGAAGAACCTGTCAAGCTCTGTGCTGTGGTTCCTACAACATTAAATAAATGTGCAATTCAAGCTATTTTAATCTAATTCTGGGCTGCACCCTCAGCTATATCTGTGTTTTAAGTCAAATGAAGGAAGATAAGCAAAGATGATGACTGACATCTTTGTGCGAGAACTTTCACAGCCAGCAAATGGCATGCCCCCCCCCACCCCCCCTCAAAACACTACACATGATCTTCAAAGGCTTTTAACCACTGACATAAGACACACCATGGGAAATGAAGCAAGTATCCTCTTTCTTAGGGCAATTTTACTATGTTGAAATGTCTCCACACATCTCTGGAACACATTTAAATTTGAAGATAAAAGTACAATCAGAGGTTGTAAATGTAACAGTCATTCGGTTTTCACGTATCCCGTCCCGCCGTGAGACGCACACAGACGCACAGGTGAGAGAGTGATGGTTGGAGACAGAGGGCGAGGTCAGCCATTTACCCCGCACCCCTGCAGTAGTTAGGGGTCTTGAGCAAGGGCCAAAATGCCACCCATGGTGTTTGAACCAGCGACCATCCAGACACAGACACAGACCTTCTAACCCACAAAGCAAAGCACCGCCTAAATATGCAAGGACCCTGAAAGCAAATAGAAATGTGTCCTCAGAAGCAGGTTTAGTGACGGAAAGAAAGCCAGGCTAAGCAGAGGCAGCCATGCTCCCAAAGGGAGGCCTCCAGACAGCAGCCAGCTTCCAGTCCCGCTTCCCAAAGGGAGGCCTCCAGACAGCAGCCAGCTTCCAGTCCCGCTTCCCAAAGGGAGGCCTCCAGACAGCAGCCAGATTCCACTCCTGCTTCCTGACTCAATTCCTGACAGTTTCGGGATCGCTACACGCCTGCTACTAAAAAGCAATCCTGGGCGCACTGGCAAATCTCAGCCTCCCAGTCTGTTCAGCCCTGCAAATGCTGTGCAACTTAAAATGACATCTGTGCGGATTCATCCACCAGGAGGGTGGGCTCTGCCCTGCAGGCACTGCACACCACACTGCACTCTGCCCCACAGCAATCTGGGCCATGAACTTTCACGCACAGGTCATTCTGTCCTTGGCACTTTGTTTTCTGCTCCATAGTATTTTGGTAGACAATTCCAGCCCTCCCTCCCCCTATGCCCTTGCCCCACCTCCCATAAGTGTGCATGCATTACCTCATACCCAGGTGCACTTAGAACCCAAACAGCCAGTCTTTGAACTCAGCGGACAATTGTTCTGTTGTTTGTCTGCATTTAACTATACTGAAACCTCATTTGACTCATTTTAGAAACAAATTCTGCTAATCACTTGGACATTAACAAGCCATGTAAAGGTTACTTGTATCAGCATTCAGTACAAGAACTCTTATCCTGGTCTGCGCTTGGGTCCATGCTTGGCCTGTGATGGGTTGGTGCCCCAGCCAGGGTTGTTCCTTCCTTGCCCCCATAGCCTCTGGGATAGGCTTTGCCCCCCCCGTGACCTTGAATAGGACAGGCTCAATAGGTTACAGAAAATGGATGGATGGACACTGAATGTTTTAATAATAATTAATAATAATTCATTTTTCTCTAACAGCAGCTGTATCATTTTTACCTAGAAAACAAACTAAAAAACATAATTTTTACAGACACCGAATACTTAAATCACTTTGCTTCAGTGACCTGAATTTCATCACAGCACATCTTCCTGAGCCGCTAAAAATACCAAACATTTCTTGCCAGCCTCGAACTGTAGAGAATCAATACAAAAACACTTCATAAGACTCATACAAATAGCCATGGCGAAAAGAAACAATGTAAAATGATACCGGACAGGGGATGTTGTTACAGACAGATGTTTCCTTAGTTCAGATGCTGCGGCAAAGAGCTGAGGCCGATCAAAGGTTCCATTGCTCTGAGTCCCTTCCTGTCTGTTAGTTAGTCAGGTGACCCTCTGATGTCTCAATGTAGTATCTCCATAATTATAAAGCATCAAACAACACGATGAATGAGTTTAATAAGTATCAATCTGGCTGGTTTAAGACATGAGTGTCACATCCTGCATGCTATGTCCACCTGACCATCCTGTCTCTTCCCTAGTATGACCCTAACAAGCCGTGCCTGTTACTCATTTGTCTTACCTCTCATTCCTAACCCTCGCGTTAATCACTCCCAGCTGCTTCTCCTTAGCTCCCTTGTTAGTCTTGTGTATATGTGCTTCCCAGTCCTGTGTTCCCCTGTCCAGTCATTGATGTCATACCTTCTTGTCACCTGTGCACTACCTCATTCCAGTTCCCCAGTTTTGATTCCTGGTCATCCTGTTTATTTCCTGCCTTTGTTCCTTTACTTCGAATAATCGCTTTTATTTCTCCTCCACACCTGCCCCCGAGTCCTTCGTTCCGTCGGTTGTAACAATGAGTTACATAAATGCTTCACACAAATTGATACATTCTCCATTTTTTCCCCAGTGTGAGAGACTGGAATATCACCTCTTGTCTACAATAAATAAGTCATTTAAAAAGCACGATTGCTTTCAAATATTATTTAAGGATTTTTGAAGGTTACAGCCATTTAAAGCCACCCCCTCATCCAGTGAAAGGTGTGCTTTGAAATAAATACTTAGTTTTCATATCAGTAAGTGAAGTAAATGGAAAAAAGCTTTTACAACTAGACACTGGAATCTATAACTTTTTAGTAAAATATTTGAAATGCATAAATCCCTTATCACATAAAAAAATAAAAAATACATTGCTACGGCCTGTTGGTCACCAAAACAAATTCTCCCTAAATTGAATAATTCCATCCATCCATCCATCCATCCATCCATCAACTGCTTATCCTATTCAGGGTCGCGTAGGGTCTGGAGCCTATGGGCACAAGGCACGAAGAAGGGGCCACCAACCCATTGCAGGGCACAGTCACACACCATTCAGTCACACACCAATGCAAACTCCACAGACACGTGAAGCCATGGCAGAGAATCACTGCATCACTGTGCTGCCCCATTTAAAAGTGCACACATTTTAAAAAGATTGATGAAAAATGCCTTTAATAAGTCAAGAATGATCCCCTGATAGGTATTTGTTGTGTGTAGATGCAACATATATACTTAAGACTGATGCTGAATGAATTGGTAGATGATTAACTGTTGACCCATTTCTAACCAATACTTAAAATGCTACGCATTACATTACCTGTTCCACAGGTGGCGCTGCACTCGGTCCAGGGGCCATACTTCCACTGAAATTCCGGAACAATGTTGTTGTCGGAGCCTGCGAGGGCCTCTCGGCTGACGGTGTACTCATAACGCACCCCGGGGTTTGTTTCTTGGAAGAGCAGCTACACGTTGCAACAGAAAAACAGTGATACAAGATACGTTAGACAGAGCAAACAAGAGCATGCCGAGCAACCGTTACAAGCAAGAGTTCAGCGCCGAACGACATGCGGCACGAGCACAGCTCATCCACACGATGCGCCGACGGCGTGTTCAGGCTGTCCTCAGACTGCACAGGGGAGGACAGAGATGCTGCAGAGCACTGAGAGACACTGAGACTCTTATTAAAAGGCACTGCGCTGCTGATACTGAGGAATAAGGGACCATTTAAAATGCTACAAAAAAGAGACAAGTATAATTTCTGGCATCTTTTTAATGAGTGAAACATTTGTCTTGTAGTAACTTGCAAGTTGCATTTAAACAGTTTCTTTTAACATATAATATAATATAATAGAATATAATATAATAATAGAAGTAAATTTTCTTTCAACAGGTTTTTAATAAGTTAAAGGAATACAGAATGAGTGAAAAGTTGGAAAAAAATACTATACTGTGGTAAGACTAACATTCTAATTTGAAATTCCATTCCAGTGTTAGTGCCAGTAGCATTGTGGGAAATGTCTCTCTGTGAGCTATGTCTATTCAAAGCAGCACCTGTGAGACGTACTGAATGAGTCATTGTCTGCAGGAGGCACGTGGTGTTTGTGTGAAGGTTTACACTCAGCCACTTTAAAGGTCCCCGCCCGCGTTCCCAACATGGACTGCAAGGCTGGCAAACAGCCGCGAGCTGCACTTTCATCCACCGACAGCATGACAAGGACCAACCAGCCAAGCTGATGCTATATCTGCAAATATTATAACAATCTTCTCTAACGTGGACTAAACCTCCTGAAAAAATAGTGTTTTCTAAAGGAATCAAGGGCGCTTTTCCACCACGCCAGGTACTTTACTTTTGGTACTTAAAGAAAGCATCAAAAGTATGGTTCTTCAAGGTGCTGGTTTTCCATTGGTGTAAAAACTGGAACCACCGCCAAATGATATCACAACGCAAGCCGGGGTATTTTGTAGTAAATTCGGAAATATCTATAGTATATTACAGGGCTTGGTGATGTGCAATATTAATACCAGTACTGTATAATAATGTACAATGTACCAATACTTTATTATTACTGTATTTAATGTTGGTAATATCTTACTATGCATAGTTTACCATTTACCATATGTAAGTATGCGATAATCAAGTATTATATTGGGTCTGGGCAGGGTTCTCTATTACCCACGGTTTCATACTGTATATCCACGACAGGTCTTGGAATTTATCACCCATAGATACGGGGGGACTTCTGAAACTTCATATTGTGCGTACATGATGCGGGGGGGGGTTTAAGTTTCACTAAAACATTTTTACTCTGTAATAGCAAACAAGACGTACTGTAGCAAGCACTGCAATTTTACTTATTGTTGATTATCATGATAATCGAGTATATGTTTTAAAAAAATCATTTTAAAGTTTACCGCTGCCAAGAAAGTACCCCAGCTGCTTTGGTATGTATTGGAGCTTTCAGCAGAGGGAAAAGGGAAAGTACTGGAAGTAGAGCAGCAGAGAAGCACCCCAACACTGCACAATTCTGAAAAAAATGTGAATTACGTTTTTTTCTTTGCTTAGAATAGAGATCACGATTTTTTGTAAAAAATAAATAAATAAAATAAAAATCTCAAAATCTATACATTTATTGCACTAATTAAACTTCAAAAGGAAACACAAAAAACATGGATGAGATATGACTGATCCAGGACCAGCATATCAACTTAAGACAAGAGAAAGGAAATACTCAATTGGTCATTCAGTTAGAGTAACCAAAGCAGCCATACCAAAAGTTTCAGTACCAAAAGTGCCGGGAGGGAGAACTCTTTTGGTACTTTGGGGTGGGACTTGAAACACTTTCTTTGTCAATCGGTTACACAAATAGCCTGTCTCTGAAATGCAATACAAACGGCACCTTGAAAACAACGATAAATGAGGTAAAAAAATAAAAAATAGTAAAAATAATAATAATGGATGCATGGACAAATAAAGTGATTCAAGCTTTGACTGTGATCTGGTCAGAAGAACCAGAGATCAGTATAGCATAAAAAGAAATGATTTGCAAAATACAGAAGGACAGCATGGTATTGGGAAATTTTTAAGTATTGCAATGTGATTTTGTAATAAATATTGGGGTATTTATAAACCGCGGCTTGGACAATGGATGGATGGATGGGTATTTATAAACCAAAAAAGGAATTTCCCACAAACCTGTCTAGGAGTGATTTAAACTGCAAGGATGAAAATGATTATGATTGTCTCAGAGAAAGCATGCAACGGTCATGCAAAAGCAATGGAGGTAAACTTTAAACTGATTTACACCTTGAAATACCGGATTTTTGGTACCTTCTTGAAGCACCAAAAGTGTGATACCTGGTCCAGTGGGAAACTGCCCTTTAATGCAGAATTATAGGATGCTTGAGACTTTCTGGGGAAAAAGTAAGAGCGCTTGTTTTCATCCAGCTGATGTAATACAATGCAGAAGAACCATTGTAGTTTCGAAATAAAATCGCATAGGGCTGTAAATGGAGATTTTTTTGTTTACAATTAATTGTGCAGCCCTACCTGACAGCAACGCAAATTATTGCTTAATCTGCAATCTACAGTTTTTTATCAAGTCTCACACTAAAAACTGGCAAGAGCCATGGTGATACTACAGCCTAATGGGTCAGACACATGGGACAAATGGCAAGATTGCCCTCAGATCCCAAGCTTGAGTGCTACAGCTGTCACATTAAACACATTGACTCAATTAGCTAGATATAATGAAATTATGTGGATCAGAAATTCTTCAAAGACACTAAAATTAAATAAATCCATCATAGCCCATATTCTTTGGCTACAAATGTGCCCAAAGCTCAAAGTTGTGCCCTTTAGCTATTTCTACAGGAACATCATGCATTCACTGCTGCAATACAGCTATTCTGCAATATTTCTGGGAATAACGGACAACAAAGTGACCCCATAAGCTGCAATGAGAGGCCTTCCTATCTTTGACACTCACTGGCCAGTTTACTAGGTAAACCTGCTTGTAAGAATTAACCACCTCCTCTTATATACAGCTGAGGCAGGTGGTTCCAGCTAAATACATGCAGCATACAGACCGGGTCAACAGGTCCAGTTAGTGCTTGGCTATGCATTAGAAGGGATAAAATGCACGATAAAAGGAATTCTGGCACGATTGTCGAGGTGGTCGGTGGTTCCGTCATCTCAGAAACAGTCACCTTCATGGGAATTTTTCACACTACAGTCTATAAAAGTTACAGGGAACGATCTGATGAACAAGACACGCGACAGTTCTATAAGTAGAAACACACAGTTAACGAGAGAGCTCAGGTGTGAACATCCATTAAAGCTAACAGGGAGGCCACAGGAGCGAGGATGGCAGGTCAGGTTAACAGCAGTATGTCATCCCTGAATGATCCCTAAAGCGTTACCCAGTACTAGTTAGCAGTAACTTATAAAGAGGCTACTGAGCATTTATTGTACAGGGGGAATATTGCTGATTGTACCATTTGGTATTTTTACATGACGAGCAATGCATGGAAAGGCGAGAGGCATTAAACATCACATTTAAGATGTTTTATTTTATATTATGGGATGTTGATAAGTACATAAAGCATGGTTTCCAAGGAGAACACCACCCTCCACACATATTAAATGCTGAAATTCTATAAAACCAGAGCATGGAGACCTGATGCAGCTTTACTGCTATTTGAGCCTCGGAAAAAGACAAATACTGATTTGAATCAATTAAGAACCAAGCGGATGTCCATAGAGTTTTGTTTTTTGTTTTGTTGTTGTTTGTTTGGTTTGGTGTTTTTTTTTTGTTTACATTATTTCCCTCACTGGATTTATAACATTAACAATGACTATGTGCAGAAACACTGACCCTCATTACAAATAAGACTATTGGAAGAAAACAGCCAGTTTCACCTCTAACACGGTTAACAAATAGAGGGCCACACAAGATGGCTATGTTCTTAATATTGCACTAAGAACACATGCAGCCTTAGTTTGCAGCAATCAGCTTGCAAAGGCCGGCTGTGCAAATTCCGATAGCTTGTTTGCTCTTGTGCAATGGTTTCCACAAAGGCGTCCAGGCTCCTCCTGGGGACAGAGAAATCAGGAGGACAGGAAACACGAGGACACGGCTGTGGTAAGGTCGGCTATGCTCAGTCACTAACACTGCGAAACCACTAAACTTCGCCAGCTGAATCTGGAGGTCAACAGCAATTTAGAAGCAGCTGTTGAAATTTAACTAACAAATAAAAAAATAAAAACATTTTAGCCATAAAATATGCTGACCATAACAAAGTTACCCCAATGATGTCCTAGGATGCCTTTCTACTACAACTTCAGATTTAGGAGTCGCTGTGACTGATCAGGCACTTAATGTTAAATGATGTTTCCGCCTCTGTGTCTAAAAAGGACAGCAGCAAAAGCACTTTTTAAACCAGTGAAAAATCTATCAGCACTCTGGAGCTACAGTTCAGTGTTTTTGTTTTGCTTTTGATCACATAGCATTTTAATAATCTAATCCAACTAGTCTAATGTTTTTAATTTTCAGAGCAAAGGCCAGACATTCTCACTGGTACACAATTATTTCAATTTTTTCATGACTCCTAAATAAATAACCCACACAAGACCCGACACGATTAGCAAATACTTAAAACTTTAGCTCCAATTTAAAAACACTCCACTTTCTGTGCCCTTGCGAGTCCTTAATTATAAAAAGACATCAAATATTTATTAAAATTGGGGTCATCACTGCTCAACAGTCTTCATTTCTGCAATGATCGTTCACATTACCATTGTTAGCGTAACATACACAGCTACAGCACTCTGCTTATCCGGGAGTGCTCCCCCCCACCCCACCC
>JAODJU010000007.1:1241862-1252466 GCA_026776725.1 Gnathonemus echidnorhynchus
TCTCTCTCTCTCTCTCTCTCTCTCTCTCTCTCTCTCTCTCTCTCTCTCTCTCTCTCTCCCTCTCCCTCTCCCTCTCCCTCTCCCTCTCCCTCTCCCTCTCTGCTGCAGGTTGTGTTGGTCCATTGGGCTTAAACATGAGCTATAGTGTATGTTAAGTTTGGCAGCATAGTTGATGCTGTTACGTGACAGTCAAGGATTTTTAAATTAGATCGTTTTTCCATCGTCTTTTGCACATGCAGGATTCATATTTGAAAGAAGGAACAACAATGTTTCAGATTCGATGAAAATGCAACAAACTCTTCATATTCAACTATGTTGTGGTAAAGACAGATTTTTATTCTATGGTACCTTAAAGCTGATTGTTATTATTAGTAAAATCGGCCAAAAAGGACCTTACAGAAAACAGGAAAAAAGGTAAACTGCCAGTCAGAGGGATGCAAAACAACTTAAGTCGCAAAACTTTTAAAACATGGTCATTGTAGAATCCAGTGTTTTGTGCTCAACACCCAAAGATGGAAGAAGCATGTAGAGAGAAAATACAAATTAACTGCTAATGATCTGTGTCAAATTAAAGGGAAGACTTCCATGGTATCTATGGTATCAAAGGCCACCATTATTCATTACTACAATCTGAATGCAATGTCTGGTCAACCTTAACTCAATAAGACACGCCAGGTAAAACATTAAGAATGGGCACAGACACACCTCAAGGCTGTCATCACATAGGTTTTGTGGACAGAGGAGATGAGAGTGTTCGTGCAGGTTACGACGTTCATGCAGGACGATGGAACTTCCCATGATATTCATGAAGGACGATGGCCCTTCCCATGACGTTCAAGCAGGACGATGGAACTTCCCATGACGTTCATGCAGGACGATGGCCCTTCCCATGATGTTCATGCAAGATGATGGCCCTTCCCATGAAGTTCATGCAGGACGATGGAACTTCCCATGCAACAAAGCACTCCATGGATTGGCCAAGAAAGGCTTGAAAGGTTACTGAATTATGACCTGCCCTCTATATCGCCTGACTTAACCCCCATTGAGAACTACTGGGCCTTACTGAAGGGTGAGATTTACCAAGGTGCCAAGCAGCACACTGCTGAGAGCAGCATCGGGGGGTGGTCCTAGCTACCTCAGCCAACACAGGATGGGATCAATACAAATACTTGACTGGTCAAATGGACAACAGGCTCATGATGGTCATTGAGTAGAAAGGTGGCCATACAGGACATTCAGCTCATGAGGTGGACTGTATAGAAGAGCCAGTAGTTTGTTATTCATTATATAGACTGAATAACTAAAACTGTTTATTATTATTATTTCTTTTGATGGTGGAGAGAGAACAGAAATCCACTTGGTTTCTGATTTGCTAATAACTGAGCACAAGGATAATTGTGTTTTTCTTTTATCTTTATGATCTTTGTGACAGTCTAACGTCTCTAAATAAATTTGCTTCGAGCAAAAGAAAAATTCACTTTTAATAAGTCTGCCCAAGAATACTAATATTGCCAGGAATACTACTTCCCTTATAATTCTGCATGCAGTGTAAATGTGGGCTATGAATCACATATTAGTGGTTATGTAGTAACTAGCAGAGGTGAATAATTCAGGTCCAGAAAGTAAAAATCCAAGACCAAGATTTCGTTTTATCCAACCAATTGACTAGTCTATAGCTGTGACTCTTCATACTCAACTGGAGGGTTGAAACAAAATCTTAGTCTGGATTTTAACTTTGTTCGGCCTGAACTTTTCACCTCTGGTAGCTGAATCTCCGGGGTGCTTCCGTTTCTCAGATATTCCCTCATCCCTCATGGATGCCAGCTGCCGGTTTACAGGATTCTTTCAAATACATGCAAATGGATAAGATGGATACACATTGTATAAAAGTCCATCCGCGAGATGGCGAAACATTAAGTGAAACTCACAGTTAGCATCCACATGTAAACAGCTTCTCATTAGAAGCCTGGCAGGTAAATTCTCCATTAGAATTGGTGCTGGTGTCACCTTGTCCAGCTTTCTCTCCCATTACTTGATACTCTCCTCATGACTAAATCTAATTTTAGCTATTATTACTCAAACAGGTGGATACACATTCAATAAAATTCACAGTTAGCCGTCTCATTAGCCAAATTCTCCATCAGACCTTGCACTGGTAAAAATCCCAGACTGCCCAGGTTCCGCTTCCATTATGTGCTACTCTCCTTGTGACTCTGTCATACAGCTGCTGACATTTTGCAGCCCAGAGAGGTTAACAGCAAACCAAGAAGGGCATTTGGTTATTCAGGGATTTGATCATCTTCAAGTTCCATGTAGATAAATGGCTTCTGGCCCTGGCTGCACAGATAAGCAGAAAAGGTCGAAATTCAGAGCTTATCAGGTGTGCGGAGACTGATCAGCAAAGCAATCATTCCTCCGTGACATTTGGTCCTAAATATTACTGCTTGCTGAAAGGACAATCAGCGAGGTCCATCTGAACGTTGTTAAAAATTACTGTTTCTCACAAACCTACTGATTAAGATAAGAGGTGACATGCTTGTTTAGTCTTCACAACATACTGATGCCCTTCTTTTTCAATTACAAGCCCAGACTTACCTCGTCAGACCCATTAACCAGGTCAAGTCCGATTTCTCACCTGAGATTCATTTAATCGTGAGGCTGACAGGAGTGAAAGTCAACAGTGCAGCGAGAACCCAGACAAAGAGAGCGGCAGAATGCAGGCAGTGAGACGCTGAAGGGAATGGGGGCGGGAGCCAGAAGATGCCATATCGAGTGCCATGTCACTAAGCCTGAATATGTCTGTGTGACTGGGCAGAATGAGAGTGTAGCTTTAGGGAAAAGGCTTACAGTACGTACTTTATCTCTACTTGGGGTTAGAAAAACACAGGGGCTGCCTCACACCCCCAGGATGAGGACTTTGAATCCCTCCCCGATTCCCCCCCCCCCACCCTGACCCTCTGATATCATGCGTAAACGGGAATTTCAGAATGAGCCCACATGTGCGTGACCCTTTTTCCTGTCCCCTCGTGCCACCTTCTGGATCGCCGCTGAACGCCTTGGACCTCACAGTCATGCAGGCTTGGGGGGGCTGATATAAGCCCTGTTTGCACGCCATCCACAGCAAGCCAGCAGTGCATCATACAGCACGCAGGCTTCACAGTGAGGGTAAGCGGTGTGGAGGTGGATTACACGCGGCTCACCCATGCTGCAGGATGAGGGCGATTAACCAACAAAAGATACCAAATTTCAGGTGACAGTTTTTGGAATGGAACAGATTGATGTGTTAATTTTGGATGGATTGCTGGATTAATGTTGATACGTGAACAAACCCTGGTGCAGACGTCCATCATTCTGCTGTCCAGTGTGGGTGGAGCTTAACCAAACTGTGCTCATTCATACCCATGACCAAATGCAGAGTCGGCCGCAATCCTGACACAGTTCACCATTAACAGTGACCAGAGAAATCTAAACAGGCAGCTAGGTGAGCGTACGTCTTCAGGAACGGTTTAGGTGAAGCGTTTCCTGAAACAGCTGGCCGTGAAAATGGATGCTGAACTGCGGAACCTGTACAAATAGCAGGATAGTGTGTGTGTGTGTGTGTGGGGAGGGGGATGGGGGCTTACGTCCACGTCGTCGCACAGCAGGGACCCAGACCCGTACTGCAGTTGGCACTGGTGTGAGGCACTGTACAGCACACCGGGGGGGGCGGACGTCAGGGTGTAGTTGTTGGGCCCAGGGACATCGTCCAGGCACCAGCCCCAACCTCGGCTGCAAAGCACAGCAGATGCATCAGAAACACACACACACACACACACACACACGGTCCCCACACTGCAGATAGAAATCCAGATGGTGTGTTCCAGCTGACACTTTTCAGCCCCCACTCCAGCTTGGGACTGCCGGAGTGGCAGCCATGACAAGCCGGACTCTGTACCCCCAGAATAAGAGGCCTGATCTGTGCTACTGGGCGGCCTCCACCGCCTGATCTGTGCTACTGGGCGGCCTCCACCGCCAGGCCGACTGGGAGACACAGCCAGAAATGGGATGATACAAGACAAATATCAATTGAGTGGAAAAAAGGTCAAATTTCTGAATATATATCCAACATGTCTCCTAACATCTAACTACCCAGATAGTTGTACACTCAGGGACAAAAAAAGTTAAGCAGAGAGAGTGGCGAGAATGAAATGAGTCAGGTCATCTCCAAGCCACCAGGCATCCATCTCCACATGCACTTTCTCTACTGCATCTCTGCAAGGAAGAGCAGGCAGCTGTCGCCGGGATCAGGGTTAAGAGGACATCTGCTGAAGCACAATTACAGCTAAAACCCACGTGACAGGGGGTCAAGCAAGAGGACGTCCATGAGGAAATGTAGTAAGGCAGTTATCAGGTACTGTCCCCCCCGGCCGTGAAATGCGGCCCATCAGATAAAGAAAACACAGGTCACCCCCCCGCGGACCCCCCTGCGGCGTATCATGAGCAGCAAAGCTTGTAAACTTAACAGAGAATGACACACACTTCCAGTCTGCATTGTGTCTGTTAGCCAGCTCTACTGTTTGGACCAAAAGCCACAATCCAAGGCCAAGATCTGGGCGGGCAAATAAATCCCACGTTTGGCAAGTGAGCAGCTCGACTGTTGTGTGACAGATTAACTTAATTATTGAAGTATGTAAAATATTCATTTCACTTCAATTTTAATTGCATAGGGTATTTTCATAACATTACATTCTCTCAAAGCACTTTACATTATCCCTGCCCAAAGCCCCCAGTGAGCAGGACAGAGGCGACAGTGGCAAGGAAAACTTCCCTAGAAGGAAGAAACCTTGGGAGGAACCAGACTCAAAGGGGAAGCCCATCCTCCAGGGGGCAGCAGAGGAAGCCCTAACCCTAACCAGACTCAAAGGGGAAGCCCATCCTCCAGGGGGCAGCAGAGGAAGCCCTAACCCTAACCAGACCCAAAGGGGGAGCCCGTCCTGCAGGGGGCAGCAGAGGAAGCCCTAACCCTAACCAGACCCAGTCCCAGTCTTTGCTCTCCAAATACCGTAAATATAAAATAAACTGCCTCATTACAACAAAAGTGCTTTTAAATGTTTTAACAGTAAAGTTTCAAAAGTTTTGAGTTACAAATGAATATTTATCATTTTCATCAATAACTGTATTTCTGAACTCAGTTTACAACAAATACAAAAATAAAAGATAAGATTGGTTGTGTTGCCATCTGTTGCACAAATGGTATCTTTGCAAATTATAGTAGATTGGTCCACATTGGACTTCATAAATCCAAACCATTTCCGCACAATCAAAGCAGAAGCTTTTTCTGGAACTAATCCTCCCTTATCAGACATGCCATACACTCTCTTTGTTTGATAGCATAGCTGACCCGTCTGGCGCGTGTGTTGTTTACCATGAGACACGAGTGCAATATTTTTAGCAGCCTGATAATATATAAAGTTTTTACTTTTTTAACCAAGTTAGTTAACAGATAATTGACAGACGTGAGACATACAGGCAGCACTGAGATCTTACATGGGCTGAAACAGCTTTGCCTCAAATCGGTCTGTTTTTATTGCAGCCTCTGAACATGCAGGCATTGCATGATAGGCACTTGCCGGTTTGTCCTGTTGTTATAATAACAGTGTTAAGTACAGCACATGTAACTGGACATTCACTGGAAGCTCAGCCTAGCTGCTCTTATGCCCGGTCATCATCAGCACGTATGTTGGGAATGAGCTATCCTCCTTACCTGTATGTCTGTTTGGACAAAAGCTTCTGTTAATAACGATAAATTTAAATGTAACGTAACGTTCTCAATCGTTTTCTTATCACTTAATGCTAGAAATTTCATTCACATTTTTTAACAAGTATTATGCGCTTATACAAAGTGTTGGTTTATGAGTTCGCAGCCGCAGATCGTATTTCAACCTCAGCGTGACGATCTGAGCTTAAGTGTAAGTACCACTAGGCGTATATATCCTGTCACTAAGCGGTCCTTGCGATTTGATGACTGTTTGTGCGCGAAATGCCATGTTGATATTAACATGTCAATTTCCTTATACTGTCCAAAAATATTAAACTTAAGTAAAACAGAGTACTTATGACCATATGTGTGATGGACTGTGGTTGGTTCCTGCCTTGCACCAATTGCAATATATATTATATTTTATTTATATAAATGATTACTCGATGAATCAGATTAGTCAGATTAATCGATAGATTACTCAATAATTGATATAATCAATAGCGACAGCCCTAGGTAGAAGTAAGACATTTGTGTAGGAAACAGAGCTGCTGATTTGACCCACGACCGGGACTCACTCCGCTGGCATAATATGCAGGACTGCTGAAGGACAGCCGGTGATCCTGCCGTCTGGCAGACCTCCCGGGACAGGCATGGGGTGTCCCAGCGTCCCAAAAGGAAAGGTTCACAAGCATGGCGATGAAGGCCACATACCGACATGCGGAAGCGTTAGTGTGAGACTTGATAATGACTGACTTATGCTCACCCGTTGGCCATTCCCACCGTCATCGATAAACCCATCTGTCTGCTGAGCTGTAAACCCTACAACACGTGTCTGCACAGCTTCAAGTATCTGATGCGGCGAAAAGAACGGAAATTACATCACTTCACATTATTCTTATATAAACAATCACCCCATCCCATGCCAAAAAAAACACATCCATCCACCCGACATCTAATGGCTGATTTTAGTCAGGGTATGGGGGGGGCGCAATTTCGTAAATAAAGAACATAATAACTAATATTTCAGTTCAAATTTCCTATCTGGTACTCTGTCAATCACTGACCTGCTCAGATTGAATTGCAGCCAAAAATATCCTGACCACGTCTAACACGTCTATTAAAGAAAGAAGACAAATACAAACGCTCTGCAGATCCCAGACTTTCATTTCGCTCACGAAAAGGGAAAAATACACCAAGTGGCCGTTACAGAGGCCAAGTGAGCATAGTCGCTCAGGCTGATATGCATATGAAGCGCCTCGCTCTGTCCACCAGGGCACATCGCAGATTTACCCGCACCGGAGGCCAAACGTCCGATTAACCACAAATGATGTGTCAACTGCTCCCAAGAATCAACCCTCAGGGGGCATCAGACGGGATGCCAGGCAGAGTTGGCGAGGCAGGGTGCCCTTGTGGGTGACAGGGGGCATCAGAGAACTCATCCAGTCAGCTGAAGGGGGATCCTCACATATTCAGGGACAGGGAGAAAGCTAGACGTCTCCCCACACCCCCCAAATCCGGTCAACAGATCAGGCCTGAACCCACGGGACCAAGAGGACCAAGACTGAATTAATGCTAATTAACAGTAATTTTGTGAACGAGACACTCACATTTGTACAGAATGCACTTCCTGCCTGACAAAGCAGAAGATCTGGCTGCATTTCCAGAAACGCATAGGAGAGAGATAAACAGTTCCGGAATACAAAAAAAACAAAAACAAACAAAAAAAAAATGCATGAGCTTTATTGCAGGGATGGAATGCAAAACACAACTGTCCTGTTTGTCAGACAGCCGAGAGCAGCGCTTTGGCAGGACCACGCTAAAACCGGGAATCATCAGCTCGTCTGTCGCATCGTTTTCTGCCTATTTGCGCCACTGTGCCAGTGTGGCCATCCAAACAATGATATCACAAAACAGTCTTAACACGTGCTTTGACATGACTGGTGGAGGTGGCAAGGGGCATGGGGGGGGGAACCCTAACCCTGCCAGACGTGTGGGGGCTGGTGCAGCCATTCGACAGGCGGGAAAATAAATTCGATTTCCAGGCTCATAAAGCATCGACCTGGCCCAGATTAAGTTACACAGTCCCACCGAATCCCACGCATGGTATCCCTGGACGATGTCCCCACGGGGGGCTAGCACGCCCCTCACTGGGGGGTGGGATGCCAGGAGGGGGTCATGCTTAATGTCCACCATATGGCAAAGTCAAACTAGGACAACTGTGACATAACGATGGGGGGGGGGGTTCACTCAGGGTACAGGAACTGTGCTGCCTGACGCATTACCCAGAAAGCAAAGCACCACAATGCTTATACCAGACAATCTTATAACATGACAACACACAAGCACAATTCATTGTATTCACTATTATATTAATGTAAAGAAACTGCAATGACAATGAAAAGATTAACATAGAAAGTGCTGCAATGGAATTATGAGAATCTGCATGGTGACCCATGGTAACCCTTATGTCAGGAATGAGGCTCTGCTCTTAATGCCCAAGTAAAAATACCCTAGAGGGAGGAGAGGAAGGAGGGAGGAGAAGAAGGAGGGAGCGGAGACTCACTCGAGGAAGCGGGTGATGTACTGGCGGCTGCAGCGAGACCAGTTTGGCGGCGAGGAGCCGTACAGGAGCTGTGGAGACATGATGAAAGGTCTTTTCCCGATTGGCTCACAGTCATTGCCGTTGCCATCATGCTGAATCCCAAAGCTGTGGCGTAAGAGCACATCCCAGAGAGAAAGCTGAGTGAGAGGGGGCCTGCAGGGAGGCGGCACATATGACAGCACAGGATGCACAGCAGCACGCAAACACGCACGTAGAGACACAGAGACACACAGAGTCACAGACAGATACACGCACGTGCACACAGACAGACAGGCACAGACACACAGAGATACAGTCAGACACAGAGACACACTGACACACACAGAGACACAGAGACAAAGACAGACACAGACACACACGCACGGAGATAGTCAGACACAGACACAGAGATATGCATGCGCACACAGACACACAGAGACACACAGAGATACAGTCAGACACAGACAGACACACAGACACACAGAGACAAAGACAGACACAGACAGAGACACACAGACACGCGCACACAGACACAGAGACACAGACAAACAGACACACACACACACACAGAGAAACATACAGACACACGCATGTGCACACACACACAGAGACACACACACAGACACACGCATGTGCACACAGACACAGAGACACACGCACGCACACAGAGACACACACAGACACAGACACACGCATGTGCACACAGACACAGAGACACACGCACGCACACAGAGACACACACAGACACACGCACATGTAACACAGTCATTGCCGATTCCATCATGCTGAATCCCAAAGCTGTGGCGTTAGAGCACATCCCAGAGAGAAGGCTGAGTGAGAGGGGGCCTGCAGGGAGGCGGCACATCTGACAGCACAGGATGCACAGCAGCAGGCAAACACGCACGTAGAGACACAGAGACACACAGAGTCACAGACAGATACACGCATGTGCACACAGACAGACAGGCACAGTGACACACAGACACATAGAGACAGACAGACTCACAGACAGATACATGCACACGCACACAAACACAGACAGGCAGGCACAGAGTCACACAGAGATACAGTCAGACACAAAGACACACAGACAGACACAGACACACACGCACAGAGACACAAAGAGATACAGTCAGACACAGACACACACGTGTTCCCCATCTTTTCTGGCTGTCTGCCCACTTCTCCTTAACATCCCCTCCAGTTCACCAGCAAGCTTGGCTGTCTGTCATTTGGTGCAATTCTGGAAACTGCTTAACAAAGCCCCAGCCGTAAACCAGTGATTCACAACTCAAAGGACTCATCCCTCAGAATTTCTCATCTACAGCAACAGATGAGTGATGGCTTGTCATTTGAGTTTAATTAAACTCAGTAGCCACACATGAAGCGCAAACACTTGCAGTTGCTGCTGAAATAAGCTCCTTCTGCACCGCCAAAACGCTCTCTCACTGTAAGTCAGCTGTCGGCCTGGAGATTTCCTCGAGCCAGAAAGGACCCGGTTGCTTGGTAACTTAACCCAACCGGGATCAGCGCTGACAGGACACTAGCAGAGGGGACATTCCTCAGGCGTAGCTACTCATTACACGGAGGGTCGTCACTGACTGTCCAGTCTCACATGCAGGACATGCCCTCCTTGTGACAGGCTCACATAATGAACGATAAATGAGCTTCATTCTGCTGCAGTCGCTGACCCCGCAGCCGGGATGATGTTTTGCGGATTGTAAGTATCACCCCAGCATTCCTGCCCTAAATATGCTTTGTGAATAAGCCTCTGTTAAGGCTTCGCATTTTCATGCTTTTCCGCATGCCTGGTGTTTCACAACTTGTTTAACAAAAAAAAAAAATAGTAGCCTGCAAATTTGTCACTGAATGCGGTGCTGGGTTTGAGAGGATACACTTTCCATTTTCACCTGCCAGGTACCCCCCCCCCCCACACACACACTGTCTGACTGGGCTACAGCCCCATAAGTCAGCACTCTACTCCTACTCTACTCCTACCTTTTGCTGGCCTCTCTGCGGAACTTTTATTTATTTATTTTTAAATCGGCCACCCCCTCGGAGAGCGTATTCTCCAAATAACGAGTTAGTGCAGGTGTCTGGGGAATAAGACAGGACAAATTCAGTTCCCTGCTGCTTTTAACTTCCTGGACAGGCATTGTGGGGATGGAGAGCTGAGCAAATAGGCAGCTTGAGCATAAGCAAATAAGCCGGGATAAAAGCCACGGCGCTGTAAGAATAAAGACGGACATTGGAGCTCCTGAGCGGATAGCGGGGGGTGGGGGG
>JAODJU010000007.1:1263731-1285879 GCA_026776725.1 Gnathonemus echidnorhynchus
CCTTTTGACAGCAGCCCCCCCCCCCCCCCCCACACACACACACACACACACACACACAGACACAAATTCACACTCTATTGGCAATTCAAAGATGCCAGTTAGCCTAAGTGCACGTCTTTGAACTGTAGGAAGCCAAAGATTGGAAGGATTTGAATTTCCAGCTCTGGATGTGAAAAGCAAAAGGACTACTGACTATGCCACCCATATAAAATTAATCTTCTAATTGCTAATTAATAATATAATTACTTACTACTAGCAATTACTAATTATTATAAATGTAATTAGTCCCAATTTTTAATTACTCTAATTATTGTGTCAAGGAGATCGTTATGTTTTTAAGGAAACCCAGTGACAATTTCTGTGGTACTAAGTGAATGTGACAAGCTACAGTTTGGCAATCTGGGGAAGAAGTCAGCAATGCAACATGCAATCATTTGCCTTTAGAAAAACTGTTTACATGCACAGATATTCCAACTTGTGCTCCAAATGCGGTGCATTATGTCCCTTTCACAAAATCTGCATTTGAACAGGAGGGAATAAAAAATACAGTGTTTACAATCAGGGCATCTGTGACAAATGACGGCATAAATGTCACAATGCTGTTGTTGTTGCTAAGCCTAGTGAACTGGAAGCCATCAGTGGCCGGTGACAGGAAAAACTCAGGGAACCCCATTTGGCAGTATTTCGTTGCCCGATTTCCATTTATGTGAACAATGTATAGTTTCCCTAAACCTGGCTGCAAAGTAAAAGACGCTGCATCGCTAACCTGCTTCATGCAGTGCATACAACAGCCTCTCGGCGTTTGGGGAAAAGCCACATTTCCAAAACCCATACAAAATGTTAAAGGAAATCTAAACAAATTCAGTGATTAGAGAGATTATATACACTAAGCAGCGTCATCTTTATCTCAGAGAATCGGTAACAAGATCTGAGAAGTGTTTTTTATCATTAAATTATGAATTATTATGAATTAGACCCGATTTTTGGTCCGCTCCACTTGTTAAAAGAAATCCGGTGCCACTAAGCAAAGTAGTTTTGAAAGAAACCGGTCGTACTACTGTCAGTAGGGGCGCCTACATCGATCGGACCTCGCCGGCAGCCTAACGCCAGCTTAGCAACCTGATGCTAAATACTTCATTCACTACTTAGTCAAAGAATCATTTTCATCATGCACATCGTGATTAAACTCACCTTGTGTATGTGCAAGTCCAAAGGTTTTGTCGTTTTCCAGCATAGCGAAAATCCCTGCCGCTACTAGTAAACGAATAAGAGAAAAAGTTTTACTAAAAACGTGCCGTCTCCACTCCGAGTGAATCAACATGTTGCAGCGCAAATCCTGACACACTAAATCCTTCTCTTGGAAGAATTGAATGACATTTCATGCATACGTAAGGTTCTTCAAACAAATCTTTATCTAACTTAAAATGTTTTACAAACGTCCTGTCGCGACAAAACGCTACAAAATTATAATAAAAAATATTTTTGACAAAGCCTAACTAATGGTAGAAACCCCCAGTTCTGCAGCAGGGAGAATCCTTGCCGGGATTCTCCACTTGTTTGTATTGATGTTTGCCGAAAGACTACCCCTTCCCAGCCCGTCCTACACCCCTACGCAATCCGGCTAGTACGCAAGTTTTTCTTTCGATGCAAAACTTCTGAGAGACACACCCTCCTCTGATACTTTGTTAGCTGTTGTGGGAGGACTTCAACGCAAAGATTTCTTTAACTGTACAGCTAATAAAGCGAAAGATACAAACATTAATTCCGAAGTAATTACACAATGAAATTAACGCACGGCAACAAAGCCTAATATAAGGGCAAAATATAGTATATATTTTAACTTAAATTCAAGAACGGTATAAACTGAGTTTTGTGTATAGCCTGTGTGATGTGCTTTGATATCAAGATGGACTTTCTATGGATGGATTTTCTATGCCCTGGAGATTCTGTATATCCTGGATGCCGCCGAACTGGATGGATTGCACAGCAAACAATGCCCTGTGCCGGATATGATAATATAAACACTCTGCAAGATTCATGAAGCTGTATTTGGAAAAAAAAAACATAGACTTTAGATACGAGGAGTCTAGTGTCCTTTCGTGATACCTTTGATGTTACCTGGACATTTCCGCTCCTCTGCACCAAACACCCGCATGTTCGGTTACCAATGACTATAGCCGCAGAAATATTTATGAATTCAAGCCTTACGAAACCGAGCCTTCTGCTGTCTAAACCACATGTACTGAAATGAAATGAAATGAAATAAATAAATAAATAAATAAATAAAGTTGTTTGAAGCCGGTGTTATACTATACTTCTACTATACTTGTTTGCAGCTAAAAAGTTTGTTTTCTATTGAGAACAAAAACATTGTTCTCTATCGCTAGCTGTGCAGCTAAAACAATTCTGGCAGCATTTTTCCACCGATGAACATTTAATCTCTAGTTTTCTGATCATGAGTTAAGTATCACAGTGTTAAACTTTATTAAATGTTAGTAAGTTTTAAATTATTTTATATGCTATTAATTGTAATTTAGACCTTAGGAGGAAAAGCCTGCAGAATACACAATTGATTTTTAGCAATCAAAAACTATTTGTTTGGCGTCAGCACCCTCTAGCGAAATATCAGTGAAATGCAGGACAGGCGCAATCTCGTATTGCAATCGCTACACTCCACGCTTACTTCAATTTAAATACGGCGGCACGGAGTAGGGTACTGAGTTGCAGGATCGTAAAGACTGAATAAAAAACTCTAATGCTCTAAAATCAAAAACATGTGACTGTTTCATCAAACAGTTTAGTAAATGTTGCTACTGCCTTTGAGATTATAGAGTAGCGCGCTGTAGGGCCCCTGAGCAGAGCTCCACCCATAACGGTCCAGCAGCGCTAGGTGAAGGGCGGACCGCAGACCTGGCTCTCACCTGTAGGTGAAGGGATATGCGACAACCGAGGAGTCGCTGTGCACCTCTACAGACACTGCTGGCGGAAACGGGTAATCATTATCGGCTACATTGGCGGGATAATAAATATGTTTAGAAAATGAAACACTCAATGAAGATCAGTCGAATGTTTTGCCATATTTTTTTATACACAAAGGGTTCACCGCTTATGAGAGCTCTCAGCACCGGCAAGTGGAGCATAAAGCTTCACCAAACCAAGCAACAGCAATAAATATCTCACTGGACAAGCGGTACGCCTGGATCGTGCGGTTGCTGCGCCTATAACAGTACATCCATGTATCTGGAGGTAACTTGTTACAGACCGTATAGCCAAATTAGACGCATAAATGGAAAAAAAGAAAGTTAATATTTTGGTAGTGGAATGTAGGCTACCTGAAATAACAAAATTAACAAGTACCGTGCTTTTTTGTAATGATATATAGCAATGCCCTGGAAAAACTGAAGATAACCCTAAGAAAATACTTTCCATTAGTTATTTTTTCTGCCTTTATTCCCTTCAACACCAATACAAACTTTATGTCAATCAAAAAGCTTTGAACCAATCCTTGTTTTCCAGGGGCCGGCGCCCGCAACACGCGCTGTACAAAGAAGCCGGCGCGCGGCGGCGGTCTGACAGACAGACCGTACCTATAAACTGCAGGAGCTGTCCATGCTGTTGACCTTAGAGATAACGGTGCGACGATGCTCCGTTTCTGAAATACATCAGCAATTGTGTGTGATGTCTCAACTTTGGTTATTAGGCAGTCCAGGTCTTTAATCTCATCCCTGATATGCAGTCGGCGAACAACTTGGTTTTAGTGAAGGCACCAGGGGTATCGTCCCTGACAAAAAGGATGGTGGAGATCAATTACACTGACGTCTTCAACAGGTCTTTCGCGGACCAGGAGAGATTCAGCAACCTGGAGGACATTGATGTTATTGCTGACGGGACTCCGGTCCTCAGGATCATCATTTCAGTAGTTTACTCTGCTGTGTGTGTTGCCGGCTTAGTGGGAAACTTGCTTGTATTTTTCCTTATGAAAGCAAGGCAGGGTAGGAAGAAATCCACAATAAACTTCTTCGTCCTTAACCTGGCTGTTACGGACTTCCAGTTCGTTTTGACTCTACCTTTCTGGGCTGTAGACACCGCCCTTGACTTCAGCTGGCCGTTTGGCGATGCGATGTGCAAGATCATTCTTTCCGTGACCGTGATGAACATGTACGCCAGCGTGTTCTTCCTCACCGCCATGAGCATCACCCGCTACTGGTCTGTCGCTTCAGCCCTGAAGAGCCGGAGCTGGCGGCCGCGCTGCTCGGTGCGCTGGGTGAGCGCGCTGCTCTGGCTCTGCGCTACCGCGGCTACGGCACCAACTTCCATGTTCTCCACAGTGACAAGTATAGCCGGGGAAAAGCTCTGCCTCCTTAAATTCCCCGACGGCCAGCACTGGCTAGCTCTCTACCATCTCCAGAAGATACTGGTAGCATTTGTTTTGCCTATGCTAATAGTCTCGGCGTGCTATTTGCTGCTCCTGCGGTTCATCCGACAGCGGAGCATGAACAACAATTATCCCAAGAGGAGATCCAAAGTCACCAAAACCGTCACCATCGTGGTTCTCTCCTTCTTCCTCTGCTGGATGCCGAACCACGCTATCACCTTCTGGGGGGTCTTAGTTAAATTCAACATGGTACGCTGGGATAAGGCGTACTACACCATCCACACTTACGTGTTCCCTCTTTCGGTCTGCTTAGCTCATGTCAACAGCTGCTTAAACCCGGTCCTGTACTGTCTCATGAGAAGAGAGTTCAGAAAGATGCTGAAGGATTTGTTTTGGCGAATTTCTTTACCTGCTATACATAATAATAATACAATGCGCCCTTTTTCTGACGAATTACAACCACAACACGAAAACACGCAAAACGTTATTCATCTCAATGTCATTGCCACTGAACAGTATAGACTATCCACTATTAATGGACAATGGGAAACAGAAATAAACAAATGAAATGCATGTAAATTGATTCAGTATTTAAACGGATAAGCACAACTGACGGTAACCTTTTTAGCAGCAGGCTGCATTATGTGCCAAACTGTAGATAAATACATGAGCTTGCATTTGAGTCGTTTATTTGTGCTTTTTGGAGCTTTTGCATAAAGTGTTCATCTTGTTTTCTGGAAAAAAAATATTGAAAAGAGCTAGAAGAAATGCTGGCAAGATAGAAGCTATGATTGAACTGAATAAATCCATATACTGAATCCAGCCATATTTTCTGTCATATTCAGGAATTCAAGTCGCTCGCCTTTTGTGTAGACTACTGCAGTATTGTTTCTGCTAAGGTTACTTCCACCTCCACCGTTCGTTATGAATATGTTTTATCTTTCAAATAGGCTACACACTTCAGCTTTGTATTAAACAATGTTCTCGTACGCTATTCAAGATGTTTACGACAGAGGGACAGATATGCGTTCATGTTTTGTCTAAATTTCCAAAATATCTGACATCATATTCTGCATTAAGTATGATTCAGCTGTAATTGTAAAAGGTGTAACTCTTGAGTGAAACGAATGTAAAAAGAGTCAAGGAAACAAAGCTGCATAATAAAGTTCTTCTTTATTATTCATGTCCACGTGACGGTTTGCTGCTCTTTATTTACGGCGTCTTTTATATTTCAAACGTCAGATGGACGTAGGTGCTCCACTCACCTGTTTACTCACGTTAAAAAGTGTACTGCCAGTTGCGCGGATGATGTAACTAACAACAAAATGACTAACAGCAACATGATACTATTTTAGAAACGCTTTTAACCTGAATAGTTTTAATTATGCTTCAATTGCTAAATGTATAACGAATCATATATACTTTTGCGCGAATATAGGCTACTAAACTGTGACATCCAAAATTAATTAATTAGGTATGCCTTTCATAGCAATTAGCAGGCTTAGCGGTGCTGAAAAACATAACCATAAAACAAAACAGGGAATGGAACAGTATACAATAATAATTTTACTTAAATTCGGTTTTAATTGTGACATAAAATGTTTAACTGTCAATAAAAAGCTTTTTTAGTACCGCAACAGTCTTTATCATTAACTAATAACCTATATTTTGCAGTTAGCTAAACTGTATGTTACTTTTATTTTCATATAAACTGAATTTGGGGCAGCATGGTGGTACGGCAGTTAGCACTGTTGCCTAACACCTCTGCGATCTGGGTTGAAGTCTCTGCCAGGGTTCTCTCTGTGTGGAGTTTGCATGTTCTCCCCGTGTCATTGTGGGGTTTCCTCCCAGGACTCTGGTTTCCCCCCACAGTCCAAAAACTTGCTGAGACTAATAGCATTTGCCGAATTGCCCAAAGGTGTGCGTGTGAGAGAGTGTTGCCCTGTTGGCACCCTGTGATGGGTTGGTGCCCTGTGATGGGTTGGTGCCCTGTGATGGGTTGGCACCCATCCTGGGTTGTTCCCAGCCTTGTGCCCATAGGCCTCTGACCTCCTGCGACCCTGAATATGATGAACAGTTTCAGAAAACGCATAAAATGAAGATACTGTTGACACTTTAAATACTGTATAATTACTGCTGGCAGAAGCTCACATGATACCTGAATATCTGCTCCTTTTGCTTGGACAATTGAAAGCATCCCCCCCCCCCCCCGTCCTTGAGGTCTTCAGTACCCCCTTTGCCAATTTAACAGTCCCCCCTTTGCCAATTCAGTTTGCCCGGGGGTAAGACCTGTCAAGACGGTGAACAGGCTTCTGTGATGTGGAGACAGAGGCAAACAATAAGGGAATCTCCCTGGGCAAGGTGGCACAGATCAGTTTGACAAAACAGTGACGAGGAACCAAAACAACAAACAGCTAATTCAGTGTAATTACATAAATATACTGAACATGAGTAAAACCCCGCTGAACAAACTACACAGCTCTCGAGGTCTATACCTGAACCATCGCTTCCTGCACTTGGCTGATCTATACTTCCTGCTACAGTGTTCCGATTTTTCCTTGACCTGCCAAATCAGGAGTCAGGAGCCACTCGTGTAGATCTTCCCATTCAGTCTTTTTCAGTCTTTCTGGTTACAGCCAAGGCTGGAGCCCTGCAGCAATGTCTCACACGCTGCTTTACACTGATTGTAATACATTCATCCTTTAACAATGAATAATCTCATCACTTAAGCATCATCATTCCCTCAACCATTCACCATCATTGTTTTACCCCTTAATCCACACCTCTAGGTGATAAGGTTGTCAATCATTTCTTTTCGCTGTCTGGCAAACTCAGACAATTCCCTTCTCTTCAGCAGCAAATTTTAGCAGCTCTAGCTGGTTACAGGTTTCTTAGCTTGGGTTGACAATATGTTTGATCTTCAACATAGTGATAAGCTGAAGAGCTAATTAAGGTGGATGTTCATATAATCAGGGCTAAAATAAAAGAGCCAACAGAAACTAACCAAAGGCTAACATAAGGTGCAGATACATAGATAATTGATTACATTATGATGATTACATTCTAATGATTACATTATGAGTATTTGGCATGCTTTTTTTTATCATATCCAAATGATTACATTTTCTCACAGTTTCTCAGTAGTAAATAATATTCCATACTTAGAATAATGACCTTTCTGAGGTTAAGCAGTTTATTGTTAATTTAAAGATCTACCTTCCTAGAGAGCTGCATTTTTACCACTATCTGACCAATTACTAGTCATAATTAATGGTATCTAGAGAATGAGACAAAAATAGTTCATATCCAAATATGAGAATCAACCAGAGTTGCCAGTTTCAGTCAGCTGGCCGGCGTGAGATTTTCTGTATCAGACAAGTCTGCACACATCTTTACATGTATATAACAGTTTTATCACCTTGAAAATAGTCTGTAGAGCTTGTAATCTGGGGGTGGTGCAGTGGTTAGCACTCTTTCTTTACACTTCTGGGACCTGGATTTGCGTCTCTGCCAGAGCTCCATGTGTGGAGTTTGCATGTTGTACCTGTTTCATTGTGGGGTTTCCTCTGAATGTTTTGGTTTTTCCAACATACTGAGGCTAACTGGTGTTACCAAACTGCCCATTGGTGTGAATGGTGTGTGAGAGTGCCCTGTCCTGGGTTTGTGCCCTGTCCTGGGTTTGTGCCCTGCCCAGGGTTGTTCCCTGCCTTGTGCCCACAGGCTCCAGAACCCCTATGACCCTGAATTGGATAAGCAGTTTCAGAAAACGGATGGATGGGTTTGCAAACTACCACAGTACTTTCGATTTAGCTAATTTTAGGTTTATAATGGAATAAAATATATTTGTCATATGATTTCATGTGTGAGCATGAGAGTCTGAAAGGGTGAGTGTCATGCCAGATGCATGAGAGTCTAAAAGGGCAGTTATTGCCCCTTTAAGATCATGTAACATTTTCCGGTAATGCATATTGATAGGCTCACGTGCTTTACAAGCCAATACCTGCCTTGTATTCTATTCTTCACATTTGGCTGTCCTTAGTCTGTCTCAATAAGCCAAGGGGTGTACGTGTGCATGGATACACTTCAGATTTCCTGGTTTCTTGCCCTTTCTGCCTGTCATTTGTTAATTAACATTTAGTTAATTTATTGTCAGTAATAGCATCGAGAAGCTGCAAACTAATTATTGTCTAGACCTGTGCAGTGACAGTCATACATGTGCAATTACAATAAAGCTATTCTGTTCTATTCTATTCTATTCTATTTTAGTGTTACATTGACTTATTGCTGAATTCTGAATGTCAGTTATTATTACCAGATCTTTTCATTAAAAATCCCTTTGAATATAAGAAATTGTAAATAAACCACTAACAATAAATACAATGTAACAATTGAGAATAGTCACCGGTTCAGAGTCGGAGCCAATGGGAAGGCAAGGGGAAGCACCAGATGGGATAGCGCCCCCTCCCCTCCCCATTTTCATTGGCTCTGAACGACGTCAATCACTGAATGCGGAACATAGTTTTCCCAAACGAACGGAGCTATAATTTTAGTAATTCCCAGTATTTACCACCAGGATTGGATGAATAAAGTATTATGTTATCTTAAATATTCAGGTCCCACCCTGTTTATCGCCCTCTAGGTTTCCAGGAAAAATAGTTAGTCGCAGTTGCAGGACGGGGGCATTTTGAAGTTACACAGCTGCTTCCTGTACTTTATCCTGGGCAAAGGTGAAAGGTGTCATGAGGCGTACTGATAGACCTGGGGGAGAAGGAATAACAGCTACAACACTGACACATATGTCCGTCTGTCGGTGAACGACTGACAAGAAACTGAAGCATCGGTGTAGCGGAATGAAGCGGAAGCGCGTCCCGATCGGCGGGGTCTGCGGGCTCTGATCGCGCGCCGCCCGTCTTATTATTTCACTTCTCGCCCCGTGCGCTAGCTCGTGCGCCTTCTGCAGCATTAAGATCTTATCTGGAATATTTCCAAAGGTTAATTTTATCCTTGTTTTATATAATTTTATTTCTGTTTTTTTAAAACTGCGGGGCAGTTCTGGGAAGGCGGCGTAGCTTTCGTTTCAGGCGGAGCAAACACGGAAGAGACGGAGAGCGGCCGGCTGCCTGGCTGCTGCCGGAGCGCCGGGGGACGGGGGCATTCGGCGGCTCACCAGCACTGCAATGCTTTCGCCTCAGCGCAAGGGCTCGCCTTAAGTTTTTAATGGGAGGCGGCCTGAGTAGTGCTGAAGCCAGCGGACTATTCTCACGACGAAGGCGGAGGTGCCGGCGACCGGGCGGGCCGGAATGGATTCGCTGGCCGGCTATGTGTACAAGGCGGCCAGCGAGGGCCGGGTCCTGACGCTGGCCGCCCTGCTGCTGAACCACTCGGAGGCTGAGACCCGGTACCTGCTCAGCTACGTGACCCAGCACGCAGGCCAGCGCTCCACGCCGCTCATCATCGCCGCTCGCAACGGCCACGCAAAGGTGGTCAGGCTGCTCCTGGATCACTATGGGGTGGATACGGAGCAAACTGGCACAGTCAGATTCGACGGGTTAGTATTGTTTTTAGTTTAAAATGCACTTTCAGAGCCTGTCATGTCAACTTAAGTTTGCGAAATTAATTCACAGTTTGACTTACAGGTGCTTCTGTGGGTGCATTTTTAAAATAGTATATTGGAAACTTGTACACATACCTTGTAAGTTATGTTTATGAAGGATTACATGTTTGCCGTTTAGGTACAGCAGAAGCATAGTCTGATTTGCTTGGTTGATTGTTGGCTGTTAAACAGGAACTGTCTGTCGTCTTTTCCTTTTGATTCTCAGGTATGTGATAGATGGTGCCACAGCCCTGTGGTGTGCAGCAGGGGCCGGTCACTTTGAGGTGGTGCACCTCCTGGTATTACACAACGCCAACGTGAACCATACGACGGTCACCAAGTCCACGCCCCTGCGGGCCGCCTGCTTCGATGGGCGCCTGGCCATCGTGCGTTACCTAGTGGACCACCATGCCGACATCAGCATCGCCAACAAGTACGACAACACCTGCCTGATGATCGCTGCCTACAAGGGCCATGCGGACGTAGTCCGCTTCTTGCTGGAGCGGGGGGCCGACCCAAACGCCAGGGCCCACTGCGGGGCCACGGCTCTGCACTTCGCTGCGGAGGCTGGCCACCTGGACATCGTAAAGGAGCTCGTGAGCTACCAGGCTGCCATGGTGGTCAACGGCCACGGCATGACTCCGCTGAAGGTCGCAGCCGAAAGTTGCAAGGCCGACGTGGTGGAGCTGCTGCTCTCCCACGCCGACTGCGACCCCGAGAGCCGCATTGAGGCCCTGGAGCTGCTGGGCGCCTCCTTCGCCAACGACCGCGAGAACTATGATATCCTCAAGACGTACCACTACCTGTACCTTGCCATGCTGGAGCGTCACAGGGATTCGTCCCGTGTCATCCCCAAGGAGGTACTGCCACCCATCGAGGCGTACGGGAGGCGCAGGGAATGCCAGACCCCGCAGGAGCTGGAGGCCATTAGGCAGGACCGCGACGCCCTGCACATGGAGGGGCTGATCGTGCGTGAGAGGATCTTGGGCTCGGACAACATCGACGTCTCGCACCCCATCATCTACCGCGGCGCCGTTTACGCCGACAACATGGAGTTCGACCAGTGCATCCGCCTGTGGCTACATGCGTTGCACCTGCGGCAGAAGGGCAACCGCAACACCCACAAGGACCTGCTGCGCTTTGCCCAGGTCTTCTCTCAGATGATCCACCTGAACGAGCCGGTGAAGGCGCGCGACGTGGAGCTGGTGCTGCGCTGCAGTGTGCTGGAGATCGAGCGCAGCATGGCCCGGCTGGAGACCTCGCAGGACCCCGACGTGCCCTCGGCCGTCGACAACTACGAGTCCAACATCTTCACCTTCCTCTACCTGGTGTGCATCTCCACCAAGACGCAGTGCAGCGATGAGGAGCGGGCACGCATCAACAAGCAGATCTACAACCTGATCCAACTGGACCCGCGCTCACGGGACGGCTCATCACTGCTGCACCTGGCCATCAGCTCCAGCACGCCCGTGGATGACTTCCACACCAACGATGTGTGCAGCTTTCCCAGCGCGCAGGTCACCAAGCTGCTGCTGGACTGCGGGGCGCAAGTAAACGCTGTGGACCAGGAGGGCAACAGCCCCCTGCACATCATCGTGCAGTACAACCGGCCTATCAGTGACTTCCTCACGCTGCACGCCATCATCATCAGCCTGGTGGAGGCCGGGGCACACACTGACATGACCAACAAGCAGAAAAAGACCCCGCTGGACAAGAGCACCACGGGCGTCTCGGAGATCCTCCTCAAAACTCAGATGAAGATCAGCCTGAAGTGCCTGGCAGCGCGTGCTGTGCAGCAACACCGCATCAGCTACCGCAACCAAATCCCAAAAACCCTGGAGGAGTTTGTGGAGTTTCACTGATGGAGAACTAACTCTTTTTAAAATTAATTCAAATGGTGCTGGGGCTGATAATATTTTATCAAAATCTGCATTGTTGAATAACATGCTTTATTTTATGATGGATTTGGGGGGGGGTTTGTTCTTATTGATCCAAGTACCAGGTCTCTTTAATACCATGATCTCAGCGATGCCACATTTTTGCATACCAAACATACCAAGACGGTGAGTAACGTCACTCTGCGGATGGTTTTGTTTACCGGTGAAACCTAACAGCTCACCTCTGAGTGGGTGTAAACGTCACATTGGGTGTTAACAAAATCCAGACAAGTTCTCAGACAGTCACCCTGCTTGCAGTCCATGCAAAGCAAAGGCCTTTTTGATGGATTTTAATGTGAATGTTTTTTTCTACATTGCTTTGCAAAAATACTGTTGCTTATTAAAACTGTGCGGCTTGGCTTGAAAATAGAATTGCGCTATTCAGGGCTGATTTGTTTTGGTTAGTTTGGGTTAATTTAGGTGAGGACAGCCCCACGCAAGGTGTATGTGTGTGTGTGTGTGTGTGTGTGTGTGTGTGTGTGTGTGTGTGTGCGCGCGCGCGCATTCTGTAGATGTGCGGGAATATCAGCTTGGGAATATAGCCAGTTCAGCCTACATGGGAGAGCATGCTTGTATTTTGAAAGAAAATCTCTGTAATCTCTCAAAAAAAAAAAGAATGTACTGATCACACCCCATGTCACGTTTCTGTCCACACATTTTCCTTCTGGCAAATAATTTTCAGCGGTTGCAAAGGTTGAATCTATGGTATTTCTGTTCATTCTGGTACTTGTTTTTTTTTGATATTTTAATTATGAAATGTTTGGTTGCCATGTTTCTCAAGACTGGTCTTCTTGAATACAGAGCACAGCTGTCTTTATGCTCATTCGATGGAAACACAGATTTTTGTATACATCTAGATTGCACTTTATTCTTGTTTTTTTTGGTAACCTGAATATATATATTTAAGATCGAAAGGTATTTTGATTCAAATTTGTAAAACCCTAGCAGGAAGACCTCCCAAAGCTAAGATTCATCCACTTTCATACTGCTTGTTCACCTCACTTCTTAGGGTTGTCTGATTATACTTTGAAAACACACCTGAATATTCTCTGAAAAGTGGATTCATGTTGTGCTTTAACATAAACTGAAATGGCAGACATTTAGGTTACAGCTGTGCCGCAGAAGTCTGGCTCTGTGTCATCAGAGATGCTGTGTGCATTGGGGCCTCCTGCACAGGAGCCACAAGGGCTGGGGGGGGGCTGGAGGGCTTGGCAGTTCTTGTCACAATAAGCACCGAATTCACAGGCCCCTCCTGGTGACCGGGACCCAAACCTGTGGGCTTTCAACTCCGGCTCGACTCGTATTTATTCTCATTTTGTAACTTGGGCTGTGGTGTTTTTTTTCACAGGTCATTACCAGAAATTAAAAGATGGAAAGATAAAGCCTGTATTTGTCTTACTAACTGAATTGTCTTTTAGGATCCAAAAGCAGTTGATATGGTTTTCTTGTTCCCGTTGTTGAGATGTCAAATGCCATTCATTGTTAGGGAGATAATTAACAGACATTAATCCCTGCTGTCCTGGGTTCTCCAGTTCGGTGTTTGACGCTATGCAATTGTCGTCATTTATGGAGTATGAAAAAGACAGAATTCAAAGGAAAGGAGTCCTCTGTCATCACGGTTTGCTCTTTGTGACTAAGATAAAAATGACAGTTTAAAGACACCCATTTAAGGTCCATGTGGTGTGAAGGGGAACAGATCTACAGCAGAAATTTTCAGTGTCAGGCTACATTCAATCTGTAGGGTTAGTATACATATTAAAACATGGTTAGGGGCACATTAAATACTTTTACATTTTTATATTCCAAGTTATTAACATACATATTGAGAACGTGGGCAAGATAAAGAATAAATATTTAACATTGTTTTGCTTGATGACTGCACAAATTCATGATGTGGTTAAGCGGATATGACATGGATGATCTTACAGAAATCCGAAGGCTGTATCCATCAAAAAAACAACTGGTTTAACTGTGTACAATGTGCATATCCATTCTAATTGAAGGCTATTTGTTGTGTGAAGCATTTTGGTACAAACTAACTTGCCAGAAACAGGAAAGCTACACCGCAGTGCTTGTGGAAGTAAAAAAAATTATCAGACCATATAAAAGGTACTTGGCTATTTACAAAATTCAAGTTTATACATCGTAAAAGTGCATCTACACGTAAGCATGATCTGCAAAGTCTTCGCAGCTTATTAATACATTGTTACAAATCAGGTAGGTGAGAATCTAAAAACCAATTTAAGAAACTAGGAAACTACTCCTCATCCATTGAGAGGTATCTGTTACTAAAAACGGGAGATCTGGATACCAGTATTCTCAGGGCTATCGACGGGAACATTTCAATTTCGTGCACTTTCCTTGTGCTGAAGACACTTGCCTTCTGATTGCACAGCTGAAGGGCCTGCTGTTCAGTCCAGTGCCCGTCTTCAGTCCACTGCAGTGTGGCCATGTGCTCCTTCTGGTGGGGCCCTCATTTGTTCACTCCTTTCAGCAATGAACTGCTTTTCTCCCACCAGTTGCAGAAGGATCACAAGGGGTTCTGGTCCACACACGGACACAAGTGTGAAAGGAGGGAGATCGCCATCCTCAGAAGGGTGTTTCATAAATTACCTCCTGATTTGTCAGGACAAATTACAGCCTCTTCACAATCATAGAAGCACCTCCTCTGTAGGTGAGGTAATGAGGATCCAACCCCATTTTCATCCATGAGATGCTGGTGAAGGGAATACAGTATGGGTGGGAGCTGATTGGTGCAGAGGTGAAAAGAGGGCGGGCTGAGCTGCGCATGTCTTGTTGGTTCTGGGTCAGCAGTGAGTCTCGTTGGAGGACCAGTTCTCCCAGTGCACAAAAAGCAGTTGTGTCTCATATGGACTCAGAGCTGTCGGCGGACTCTGTCTTGGATGGTCCCTGAGTGTTGGGCCAGCTTGTTCCTGGGATGCGGGCTCTGTTACCGCTCCTCCACCACTTTCCCGTTGGCCTCCTGTTCCTCCTCCTCCCGCCGTTTCTGCCTCTGGAAGAACCCGAGCTGGGAGGATGGGGGGGGGGGGGGGGGGCGGGGAAATGAACTGAAGGAACAGTGATGTTTGTAAGGTAACCTTTCCATCCCAGTGCAGCCTGCCTTACCTTCCACAAGGCCAAGATGAGCAGGGCCAGCAGTAGGAGCCCCCCGAGGGTACTGCCAACTATGATCCATATGGGAACACGATGATCCTCCTCTTTTCTAATCTCCAGAATTATCTGAGGCAGCAAGGCAAGGAAGGGACCCCCAAAGGTAATCAAGGTTTAATTGGATTAAACAGTGTTTTGTCTGTGCAAGTGTTACAAGGATAAAACATCATTTTAAAACGATATTTTATATGCCGTTCAAAGAATTTATCCCACAGAGTTTGTAATTGTTTTACCACAGACTCTGGGGAATAAAATGAATATGTTGAAGCCTAGAGACAGAAAACAGTTATATAACCTCCATATATAATCATTCTGCAGGAACTGCAGTTAAAGTTATAGACCTGAAGCGCAGATGTGATACTGCATGCCCTTTTCTGTCCTTGGGGCAAGCAGAAGCCCTCAGTCCTGAGGTAAGTGAATGCTGTTAGCTACTACTCTCCAAAAGGTGGCAGCACAGATCAGCTTATCTGAAAATAGCAGAGCTTTCTTCTGGCGCCCTTGGTCCTTAAGCTTAGTGATATGTGCTGTGCAGTCAGACAGACGCCTGACTAAAACAAGCTGCAGCTTGCCAGATTAACCGTGTGCGCAGCGCAGGTTGACGGCACCGAAACCCAAGCCATTTTGTCATAAAGCTTCAGGCACTTACGTGCCGCACTGGCTTGTCTTCTAGCAGGAACATGGGGCTGGGTGGATTTAGCTCTATGGATGCTGTGGTCACCACTTCCATGCTCCTGAACTTCAGCTGTCGGGACAAGTTTGAGAGCAAGTCAGCTCAGCCAGCAGGGGGCGGTAGTGGGCCCTCTGATTAAAGGAGTGAGCCGGGGACTCACAGAACTCAGGCTGTCCAGGAGCAACAGGCCGCCAATTGTTACAGTGACCCCCTTGTAGGCCGGCAGGTTGACGCTGCACTGTACGGGCACTGGCACATTGTCGGACACGTTCTGCGGGCAGGACGCAGAACGCTAACAGCTTGCAGAAAACAGGAACCGGTGGATCATTACAGCTATAAATAAGAGCAACTGAGGCGGGCGCTTTACCAGCTGTGGGGAGAGGGAGAGGTCCTCGGGGGGGTCTTGGCCCGGCGTCACATTATGACGGGGGATGCAGTGAGTGCCATCTGTCTGATGGAAGCCAAGATCTCGTTAGGAGATGCTCCTCGCAAGGGAGCAAACGCGAGCTCCAGCTATGGCGAACAGCTTCTTTTCCATGTCAAGATGTTTGGAACACATGAGGCGCCCATTAACTCTGGAGTTAAATGAGGGGGGGGGGCTGGCAGGGGCAGTAGGGACCGGCTTCCCAATCCCACGTGCCAAGGCCTGCGATAATGACGTTTCCATTGTTTCTGAGCCATTCCTTGGAAAGCAGTTAAAGGGGAATCGCAGCCCTGAAGCTCAGGAGAAGGCGGCTGTGGGGCTGACAGAGTGCAGCGTCTGATACAGTGGAGGCCAATACAGTGGCGGCCAATACAGCGGCGGCCGAGTGACAATACAGCGGCGGCCGAGTGACAATACAGCGGCCGATACAACGATAGAGCGGTGGCCGATACAGCAATATAGCGGCGGCTGATACAGCAATACAGTGGCGGCCGAGTGACAATACAGCGGTGGCCGAGTCACAATACAGCGACCGATACAGTGATACAGCGGCGGCCGAGTGACAATACAGCAGCGGCCGAGTGACAATACAGTGGCGGCCGAGTGACAATACAGTGGCGGCCGAGTGACAATACAGCGGCCGATACAGTGGTGGCTGATACAGTAGTGGCTGATACAGTGGCGGCCGAGTGACTCAGGACGTACAGCTCTGTCAGGAGGTGCGTAAGCAGCATGTGGGTCTCTCACCTGATCAATGTGGAAGTCAGTTATCTGTAAAACTGGCGTCTTGCTCTTCACCACCTGGGGCAGTTCGATGCTGAGATGCAGGTCTCTCACAGGGAAATAGCCCAGATTCTGTATCTATTGTGAGCAAGGAGCACAGATAAGAAAAGCATTAGTGGGCTAGTATCAGACAAATGGGCATCATCATTCCATTCTCTAAGCACTCAGCCTGCTCCGGGTCATGGGGCCCTGCTGACTCTCCCAGGCAGTGTACTGCATGTCGTGGTTCACCCTAGACGCCAGTCCATCACACATACACACACTTACACTCAATGGGCGATTTAGCCTAATTGCATGTCTTTGGACTGCAGGGGGAAACTTGATAACCCAGAGGAAACCTATGAGGCATTGGGAGAAAAAATGCAAACTCCGCAAACACAGAACTGGGGGGGGGGGGGGGGGGTTGAACCCACAACCCTTGAGGTGGAAGGCATCAGTGCCCACTGAACCACCATGCCCACCTGGACAAGCTTATCGCAGAACAGCAATTCATATGCAGTTCAAAAGTGCTAGTGCCAAAGCTGCTGCAGAATGTCTGAAGCATCTGCTGCAGAAGCAGTGAAACCAGTGTTAGCTGCCTTCATGTTGTTCAGTGGGTAGGAAGCACTGACCTGGAAGGTGAAGTTAAAGGGGGCCCTCCTGCTGGTGGGCTTCTCCAAGGCACGCTCGCTTTTAACCTCACACCGAGAGGGGGAGGAGTCCCTGCGAATGGGGGAGCGGGAGACGAGTGTTACCCACCACAAGCTCAACGTGGAGGGACTTTGCAGTGAGTCTTGGAGACTTACTGGTATTTCACTGCAATGAGGAAGACGGCAAGGTGACAAGACAGAGCAAACCTTGTAAAAAGAAGGTCGGCCTCATATCTCAGCTGGTGATATATGTCATTGTGATTGTCAGCCATGTTGACTTCCTCCCCGTCACTGCAGAGGACAAACGGACATGTTTTTGGAAGTGCTACTGCTTAATTTCACAGTGAGGCATAGTACAATGGCACGTATCTGAAGGTTGATGTATACCCATCCAGCATTAGAGGTGTTTTCCCCTGCACAGCCTATCTATTGTAGATCAACAGATACAAGAGATTGCCTATATATTGTAGTGTTAGGCTGCCATATGATGATGTCAGCATTATTCGCTTCCTGGAGCGGGGTGGTCTCACCTGGCAGCCTCCAGCATCACCCGCACGTGATCGAGGAAGACTGAGCGGCTAAACTCAAACTCCAGCCGGAAAGATACCTGCATCAGAAGGTCAGAGGGTCATAATTCCACAGCGGTGCGTCACACGCTGGACATGGGCCACACACAACACACATCTGTGCCATGGGATCCCTGTTCAGTCAGAAAAGGAAAAAGTAAGTTCTGGAAAAGTGGGTAGCTGAATGGATACCCTTACTGAGCGCCGGCGAGGTGATCTTTATGAACTACTGTTTCCAAAAACAATACCAACTGATTTACAACAGATGCAGACCGAAAGGCCAGTACTGACCTGCAGCAAGTTCTTGGCTTGCAAAACCACAAAATTACCGCCCCCCCCTCCCACCACCGCCACACACTAAACTAGTCTGCAGCTCTGTGGGGACGACGTCACATGCACCAATAATACTGTCACGTTGGACATGGCCTAAAATGCATCTCCTCTCATGACCTCCAGCCTGGCCGTGACTGAAACCAACTGAGCTTAAATACGGATGTGCACATCTGTACACACCCGCCCATCTCACCCCCCCTCCCCCCACCCACGCGCGTGCGCGCACACAGACACGCACAGAGACATAGATGCACACACACTTACACACACACCCACACACATACATACAGCACAGAGATAATTTTGCAGTGCATTCCTGTCACTGCCCATCTTTCACAGGGATCAAAGACGGTTCGGCATGGTTCATTTAAGCCGACGTAAGTACATGTATACTGCGCTGTTTTACTCCAGATATAAATTCCTGACACATGTCCGATGGATAAACAAAAATCTCAAAAAGCAAACCCTCCTTAGGGTAAACAAGTGACTTTACACTGACCAAGGGGAAGAAAGATGAGTGCAGAGTCATGGACACGCACTGTTTGAACCTAAGTCCCAAAACACAAGCAGCATCAGACACTGCAGAGGAACGCTCCTTCTGAGGGCCCCTAACCGAGACGACACGCACTGCAGCCCTGGCTGGGTTTATTCGAGGCCCTCGGGGCAGGGTTAGCACTAACAGTCATTCCCAGTGTGAGAGAACAGACTTGGAAAATATCAGTGTGCAGAATGTTGGTAATGGCTTCATCTCCTCCGTATTCTGGCAGGGTTTAGCATGGAAAGAATCAAACTCCCCCTGCACTGGGCCAAGATCTCCCAGCTCTGGCTGCTCCTGAATTCCGCTCAGCTCAGCCATGAGCAGCCAGAACATCCTTCTCAGAAATCCTCCTTGATATGTGAAGGTCTTCCATTCCATGTGCTACACTGACTATACGATCACTCAGCATTCAGATCTGCAGCAGTAGCCGAGCCCTTTGAAAAAAACAGAGCTGCATTATTCCAGCACATAATGTTTATTTTTTTTTGCTGAAATTATTTTGCAGCCTGGTCAGTTTATTATAGAGAAAGTGGGTAGAACTGTCATTAAGGACAGAGACTCGATGTTGTTGGTTCAAGTGCCAGGAGAGGCCCAGTTGTGCTACCCTGGAGCTGGGTACTTAACCTCAATTTCTGTAGTAAAATGTCAAGGTGTAAAAACTGCAAATTGCTTTGGATAAAAATGCCAGTTAAGCAACTAAATACCAGGTCAAAGGGAGAGAGCTGCAAGGAAGGAGAGGTAGGTGTGAGGGGGAGAGCCGCAAGGAAGGAGAGGTAGGTGTGAGGGAGAGAGCCGCAAGGAAGGAGAGGTAGGTGTGAGGGGGAGAGCCGCAAGGAAGGAGAGGTAGGTGTGAGGGGGAGAGCCGCAAGGAAGGAGAGGTAGTTGTAATTAACTCGTTCTTCTATTTAAAAGCCCCACTCATTGTATAACGTAATGTCGCCGAGTCGGTCTCCACCACAGAACCCAAACAGAGCTTCAAAAAGACGAGGGGCTGGTGCATGACTGCATGGCAGATAAAAAGTTCATTAAAAACAATTATTCTCAATATTAAATTTGTGCTTTTTTGGATATATTTAATTTATCCATGTCTCTGTTGTCAAACATGAGGATCTATATAAATTTATACATTCCATAGGTCAGCTAAGACTCATTCTAAAATGAAATAATTATATTTACTTAGTAATTTTGGTTTAAGAATTTTAAGTCACTGAAGCCAACGATTCTTTTAAGTACCTCCTAAGTCAAGTTGAACTTTGTTTGCTAAGAGCACACAATAAATTTGCCATTTTTGGGGTTTTAGAGCTGCTTTTATGAAGCGGCCTAAATATTTCATGAACATGACGGATGTTTTCCTTTCAGTCTTAACCTGAAGCCATCAGAGTTCATGTTTTCAGTGCCCTGCAGTGTGACAGCCTGCATGCCAGCGCATTATACAAAGGACTGCCCGTTGCATGCCAGCGCTTTGCATGCTTGTGCCATAAGGTGATGCTGGGTCTCACACACACACACGCGCGCGCGCGCGCGCACACACACACACACACACACACATACTGCAGACACACACACACAGCGCACACACACAATCACACATAGCGTACACACATACACATACACACACACACGCGCACACACACACACATAATGCAGACACACACACAGCGCACACACACAATCACACATAGCGTACACACACACACACACACACACACACACATAGCGTGTACACACACACACACACAGGTTTGTAATTATATCTTTGTGGGGACTCTCCATTCATTTTTATGGGGAAAACCCTAATCCCAACATGATGACCTTAACCCCTATCCAGCCCTAACCTTAACCATAAGTAACCAAACAAAATATAGTTTTAGTTTTTTGATTACGTTCACAGATCTTTGTGGTCCCCACAATGTAATATAAACATAATCCACACACACACACACACACACACACACCTGAGCCTGAGACCTCATGAAGGGCGAGCTGATGTTACACATTCTCTCGTTCCTCTTCCTGTCCTCACCACGACATTCAATCTTGATGTCAGAGTTGTCCTGGAAGAGAAACAGTAAGATAAATCTATCACATCTCCACCTTCTCTCTTTCCCACATCCATTAGACATACAGTAAAATATGCATAAAGGTCTGTGGAAGAAGACAGCTGAATCTGGAAGAGGGTAGAAGAAATCTGCTATTTTTCTTTGGTTTCGTAAAAGCAATTTAAATGAAAATATAAGAGACCACAACTAAAAGCAGTGAAAATAATCCCTCCGATGGTGCATCAAATCTCTAGAAGTTATCGTCTAAAAGCAGGATAGTCAGTGTGTCCTAGCCTGCATCTGATCGTAAGGAACAAGCCTTGAAGGGCAGCTCTGGCTGACGTAACCAGTCAGCTGAGTTCCTGCCCGGTCTCTGAGTTCCTGCACGGTCTCTGAGTTCCTGCCCGGTCTCTGAGTTCCTGCCCGGTCTCTGAGTTTCTGCCCGGTCGCTGAGTTCCTGCCCGGTCGCTGAGTTCCTGCTCGGTCGCTGAGTTCCTGCCCGGTCTCTGAGTTCCTGCCCGGTCTCTGAGTTCCTGCCCGGTCTCTGAGTTTCTGCCCGGTCGCTGAGTTCCTGTCCGGGCTCTTCCCCCAGTTCCCTACCTTTACTATCAGGCTGGAGAAGCGCAGATTGGGGCTGTAGGAGATGTTGAGGTAGGCGTTGTAGGCGTTTTCTCCTCGGTTCTCCAGACGCACCTCCACCAGCATCTTCCTGCGTGTCCCCTCCACCATCCGCTCGGACCCCCTCGTTGCCGACAGCTGCCGGCAGATAGCTGCCCTGGAGCGAACCGCTTGCCCGCAAAACTGCCTGCAGGATAGTGGAAATGTCACACGCCCCTCAGGAGACAGGAAATCCTCCGTGTATCACATGCTCATTTTATTCAAATGCGCTCCAGCACGGTGAATTACATTAACACCGTGCATCAGGGGGCCATGGATAACCCGGTAGAATTTGGGGGCCCAGTATTTTATAGGGGCCCCAAAATGTACCGTTGGAGGCTGTTTATGGGAGCGTGGGGGGGCGTGTGGCTGTTTATGGGAGCATGGGGGGGGCGTGTGTCTGTTTATGGGAGAGTGGGGGGGGTGTGTGTCT
>JAODJU010000007.1:1331525-1346895 GCA_026776725.1 Gnathonemus echidnorhynchus
GAGGGCCCACTTGCGTGTTTATACAGTAACCCCCAGGCATGGAAGAGGGACTGCCACATCTCCATCCCCCTGATTCACTGTTTGTTAGTGTTGCACCTAAAGCAACACCCCCCACCACCCCTCAAAGTAGGCAAGACAGCATTTAATCACAGAAGCAGCAGCTGGTTCATTCAACAGCCCAGGGATTTGGGGGATACTTCCTGTAGGCGTATAACGACGTGGGATAAAAAAATAAGAAGTACAGCCTGTGCTTAGGATTTCTGCGTAAGTGTTTAGGAGAAAAAAAACATACAAGACTGAGAGCAATTCTCTAAGTGAGCCTGAAAACTGGGAATTTCATGTATAACACTGACGTGAAGTTCTGCGGCAGAGTGACAGTTTCCAAGCTTCCAATGTCAACTCCATCAAATCAAATTCAGACAAGCAAAGAGGCCTGGCTGGCAGGCCAGCGCCATCCAGGCCAAGCCCAGCGGTGGGGGAATAACCAACAAAACCAATAAATAAACAATGACGCGTCACCCAGTGCTGGGCCAGCGGCCTCCGGCATCTGCCTCGCGCGGCTCTGCCTGGTTCCTCTGAATCCACAGCGCCGGCCGGGAACCTCCAGAATCACACAAGCGCTCATTAAGCTGCGTTCCCATGGAATCCGACACAAAAGCCGATCCGCATGAGGAATTCTGTCGCCTAAGACACGTGCAGCATTCTGGGATGGTGCTACGATTCCTGAGCCCGATGAAACTTTTTTTTTTTTTAAGGTCACCACTGGTTTTTGATGAAGACTATTCAGTTGTCCTTTCTCCCTAACCATGTTAGCATGCAATTTGCACGAATTATAGCTCTGTTAATGTGCTGTTTACTATAGCTGGGATTAGAGAACGGAGCTCACAGCTTCAATTAGAAACGCAAAGGGATTATGTCAGGAATGTCACATTGGACCACTTAGCCTTTGTTCCCTTTATTTCTAAAGAATGCGTGTAGATTTATCGATGCTAAATTCAAAGGCAGCCATACTTCCCATCAATCACAGCCGGAAAAGTAACTGTTAAGTCCAATAAAAACTAAAAGTCAATGCAGAGTGTCTGCCAGTGAAGGAGGGGGGACACTTAGGGAATGGGAAAATATTAAGTCACTTCTTCAAACAAGTATAGCTTTTGCAATGTTTCCAAAAATGTCAATCTTCCAGCATTCAGACGACATTAGACTGTGTATCCTGGCACTGGGCTGCTGGTCTAGCCATCAACAAAACAGAAATTACATAGAGCAGGTCAGGGTAAAAGCAAAAGCAGGGCCAAAGCAATAAAACGGTCAAGAACCTCGCGTGATAAACCAGATTGCGCTAAAACGGTTAATTTATGACCTGTAGAGCAGGAGGCGGGAGAGTCCGATTTGGAAGAGAAGGCCCCGAGGCCACATGAGAGCATGCTCGGGCCCCACTGCAGTTTCGGAGCGGGACCCCACTTTCACAGAAGTCTGGAAAGCATCAAAATAGGCCTATCAGCTTTCGGCCTGGTGGCCTATGGAGAATCAATACCCAGCTTGATCATATTTCAGTGGAAGAAGTCAGTCACAAAAGGAGAGGGGGAACATGCAGCAGCTCTGAAGCTAAGGACAGGCATAAGGGGAAAGGAATCTCATAGCCCCCACCACCCCCAAGCCCCAGAACGAGAAGCCAGTGCATGTTACAACTCCAGTTAAACCGAGTTAATGGAAGGCTCCTTTTCTTCTACCTCCCCACACCCTTGAATCCTCCGTGGAGCTCGTGAGCACTTCTGGCTTATGTGCCCTGAAGTTGGGATGACGTCACCCTGGCCGGTCGTGTCTAGAGGTGCGGATCGCTAAGGGAACTCTCTCGTCAGCCAGACAGGCTTTTCTGAGACATTTCAGATGTGGAGAGTTTGGGCCGTGTGACGGCGGTCTGGTAGCGAACCGGGTCAGCCACTAGTCACCAAGCCTCAGACATGCTGCTAGGAATCCACAGGAGGGAGAGGGAATTACCAGCACACTGGCTGCTATTCAGCCCGTGTAAGGACTGGAAGGCAGCCTAGGGGAAGGTGAGAGACTGCCTTTCATCAAGCTGAAACTTGCAGAAATCAAGAGGAAAAAAAGTACAGGATGAAGTGAAGAAGAAAAAAAAAACGCAAGCAGACATGCAGCCTGTTCCAGCAACGGAAAAGTTCAATCGTGTGCTAAGTTACACAATGAACAATAGAGAAGCGGTAAACAGACTGCTTCTTCAAAGAGCTCTGCCCTCTGCGATACAGAACGGGGCATTTGCTGACAGAGCCGAAACACTCAACGCAGAACAAAGGAAAGTTCATCTAACCTTCAATGAGGAATCCAGTGCAGCCGTAAGAGGAAACCGATCAGACGGGTTATTTATAAATGCCACGAAAAGTAAGTGAGATGTACAAGGGAACACATCCAGAAATCAATGGGCAAAAACAACATACAAATCCAGATTTACTGAACAGGAATTAACAGCCACTCACGTTGATAGCTATACACTTTTTAGCAATATTCTGTTTTAGTTACTTGATCAACAATATCTTTGGGGTATAACGCGCCTGTAGAATCATTATATTTCAGGATTTGTTAACTGCATTTTACACATTTAAAGGGGCACATTGTGATTTTGGGATGACGTGTTTTAAAAATGTTTCAATATTGTAATTTCAGAAATGGTATGTCCCAGGTCCAACAGACAATACCACCACAAATAAATCCATGTATATAAAAAATCCTATTTCCATAATTGCAGAAAACAGGTTTTACAGTTTCTTTTTTTATCCTCAACACCAAGCGACACCTATATGTTCAAACCATTATTATGTTAAGAACCATTATCTGACACAGTTGTATCTGTCAAATTGTAATTACAGGTTATATACCAACCTAGTTCGGTAAACAAGGCTGCAGTCAAGATCTGAAATGCCATTTTGTGTCAGAATGAAATCAGCACCATTAAAAGACACATAAAGAAGAAGTTTGTCTTTTTATGAATACATAAAATTAGCCACCATAACATACTGTTAGCAAAATGGATGAGCCCTGCAGTTTTACGTTAAGCCTTTTATTTCTCCTAGTTTCTCTAGTTTGTGCAGACAGATACCAAAAATCTTAGATGGCATCTATAACTATGCAGTCACTGGCCACTATTAGCTACACCTTGCTAGTACCGGGTTGGACCCCCTTCTGCCTTCAGAACTGCCAAAATACTTTGTGGCATAAATTCAACAAGGTTCTTGAAACATTCCTCAGAGGCTTTGGTCCATGCTGACGTGATGCATCACACAGTTGCTGCAGATTTGTCAGCTGCACCATCATGATGTGAATCTCCCGTTCCACCACATCCCATAGGAGCTCTACTGGATTGAGATCAGGTGACTGAGGAGGCTGTTTGAGTACATCGAACTCAGTGTTATGTTTGAGAAACCAGTCTGAGAAATGAGCTTCATGACATGGTGCGTTATCCTGCTGGAAGTAGCCATTAGAAGCTGGGTACACTGTGGTCATTAAGGGATGGACTTGGTCAGCAACAATTCTCAGGTAGGCTGTGATATTTAAACAATACTCAGTTGGTACTAAGAGGCCCAAACTGTACCAAGAAAACATCCCCCACACCATTACACCACCAGCACCAGCCTGAACCATTGATACAAGGCAGGATGAATCCATGCTTTCATGTTGTTTACACCAAATTCTGACCTTATCATCTGAAAGTCGCAGTAGAAATCAAGACTCATGTGACCAGGAAACATTTTCCCAGTCTTTCATTGTCCAGTTTTGGTTAGCCTGTGTCCACTGTAACCTCAGTTTGCTGTTCATAGCTGAGAGGAGTGGGCTCTTTTCTGCTGTAGCCCATCTGCTTCAAGGTATAACGTTTTGTGCATTCAGAGATGCTCTTCTGCCTGCCTTGCTTGTACCGAGTGGTTATTTGAGTCACTGTTGCCTTTCTATCAGATTGAACCAGTCTGGCCATTCTTCTCTGCCCTCTGCCATCAGCAAGGCATTTTCACCCAGAAAACCGCGCTCACGGAATGTTTTTCATTTTTTCAGCCCATTCTCTGTAAACCCTAGAGATAATTATGCATAAACATCACAGCAGATTGGCAGTTTTTGAAATGCTCATACGGGCCTGACTGGCACCAACACTCATGCCAAAAGTCACTGCGGTCAAAGTCACTTAAATCACCTTTCTGCCCCATTCTGGTGTTTGATGTGACTGAAGCTCCTGACCTGTATCTGTGATTTTATACACTGTGCTGCTGACATATGACTGGCTGATTAGATATTTGCTTCAATGAGCAGCCAATTAAAGTGGCCAGTGAGTGTAAATGCAGTGTGTGACGTGGTGAAGTATGGCAGCGTTTCCTGGGATCGAGGAGACTGGGCAGAACGTCTTAGTCTCCTGGTCTGGAGGAATGCGGCGGTTCTGGAAAAGGGGGCTGCACCGCTGCTGTGAACGCACTCCCCGCATACAGTACTCCTCCAGTGTGTCCCCCCCCCCCCCCCCAGACAGCCTTCCAGGCCCTGGGGAAAGGTTAGATACACGGCATGTGGGTCCAGGTGGAGCCAGAGGTTGCAGTCGTGAGCGTCACGGTGAGCCCCAGCAAAGACGGCCTCCGGACAAGATGCTTTTTGTCCAGTTGTTCCTTTTTTCAGCTGGTGTTCTTGAGAAACATCTACAGTAAATTGTCAATATCATTCGGGAGGCTCTGCAGAAATCATGTTGGAATTTGAAACTCACTGGGCCGGGATTGGAATGAGCCATTGCACAGCGTGTGAGATATTGTACTGAGTAAAAGCTTCTGTGGTTCGGTCAGCAGTCGGCAAGTAATTGTTGAATAAACAGTCATTTTGTTTGTATCCTTTTTAAGTCCCACATGCTATGAGCAGATCGGTAGCATTTGGTTAATTTCCCAAAACTGCTGCTTAGATGTGCGTGAGGCGTCTGTGTCCATGTGACACCGGCACACCTACAAAGATCTATGTTCTCACACTAAAGCTGGAAAAAAGCCAGAACTGATCACACGTGCATTTCTAAGTTTATTCTACTTTTATACTCTTTTCAAAAGGATTATTAATTCCTAACTGTCCCTCTAACTATTACAAAGAAAAATATGGCTGTATTTAGTCAAGTTTATTCCATTTTGTTTATGCTATTCTACCAAAAATAATAATGTTGCAAAAAATGGCATCTGTTTTGTGTGGGGAAAAAAATCCAACAAACACTGTTTCTTTAAGTTACTGTTTCTGTGTAAAATTCACAAGTGAAACCTACATACATATACAGAAGTTGGTCCGTGATGCTCATTCTGATTCACTTACAGATGATGCTGATCAGACCACTGGATGTTCTTAGAAAAGAGACACTGAGGTTTTTGCTCTCATGATCTTTGTATCACTTTGTAACATTCACTCCTAGAAACTACAATGACAAAAACTGTGACTTTCGCTCCTCATCTTGGAAAATGTGGGAACTGGTACCGTTCTCACCTGGTCCACCATGGAGGTCAGCGATGACAGGAGTGACAGGAACCCACACCCCAAGAAGCTGTAACTCCAAAAAAGTGAGAAAGAGGGATTCTGGAAGGATTTCACAGCTGGAGGTGTTCAACAATGAAAAAATGAAAGAGGGAATTAAATGTAAATATAAGAAATGGAGAAATAAATCCAGTCTGAGCAGTGAGTCATGCTGCTTTTCCCAGATATTTGGCACTAGATTCTGCGAGAGGAGCAATGGAAGCGATTAAATTATGGAGAAAGGAACACGAACCCAGCGGTTTTGCATGTCTGCCAGCGCGAGGGTGCGAACCAGAGCCGTTTGACGGCCACCTCACACCACACCGTCCTGCCAACGCCCAGCAAACGCAGATAGTTCTGTTAGAGACGGGGATGCTGGAGACAGGAGCAGCTCCGTCTCCCGGCCGGAAGCATCTCTTCCTCCTGCAGCATCTGCGTTCAATCAGTCATGCCTGGACCACAGGCCTCGCATCACTGGCCCCTCTCACCAACTGCACGGTCGCAACTGGCAGTCACTGTTTGTCTTATTAGGTCATTATGCGGTCTCGAGTCGAACCCCAGCCTTCCTTCATCGCGTCTTCAAGAAGGGAACGTGTGCTCTTGTTTCATCGAGCTTGCAGTCATGCGCTTACGGAGACATACGGAAAAAATGTTGGGGGGGGGGGGGAGTCTCTTTAAATGCTAGTTGTTCTCCCAGATCTTTACGGAAAACCTCGTGTCCCTGTGATTTTCTGCATGTAATTATTAGGTTTCAGGAGACTTACGTGCAATTATTTATTTCAAGTCGACCGCTTAAACACAAACCTAAGCCATAGTTGGGCTTTTAAATACATTCCATATGACGACATGTTAGGAAGATAAAGTATCAAATTTTGCGGTCAAATCCTTTGAAAGGGGGAGAAATTCAGCATTATTTTCTCGTGTTGCAACTGTTCAGAGCTCAGGCTCAAGTGTTTATTTTAGAATAACTTTGGTCTTTCTTGGGGTGAGGGGCTGTGTCTGGGGGCTCTGATTAAATCATGTTGAGCTGGCAGGAATCTGGCGCTGCCCGTTTGGGGTTGTCATTTTCTTGCGATGTGCTCAGGATGAACTACAGCCCAGCAGTGGACTGCAGCGCATGGTCAGTCTGCAGTAATCGTATAAAATCTGACAGTTAATTCAATTCAAATCTTTCTTTTACTCTTTAATGGAAAGCAAATTGTTTGGTACAACATGCACGTTTCTTGGTTCTTCTAAAAAAAGTACCATGAAAGAGCATAACTTAAAAAAAAAGTTATAGCCTTTAAAGTACTTTATAAGTACTTTATTAAATACTTTATTCATCTTGAGTCAAAAACTGCCCCATATGTTTACCCTGGTATGTTTATGCACCTTAAAACCAATCATTAGTGCTTTGGCGATGCTTACCTAAAAGGTTTTGCCAAAACACATAAAAGAAAAACATAAGACATAAATAGATATATAGACATAAATGAATACCCCCCTCACATGTGTATGGAGGATATTGACTAGATGTCTTTAATATAAATAGAAAATAAACCACGGATTTGTGTTGCCAGGCAGCCCTGTCTGAAACCTGCTTTTAACCAGATGCTTCAAACTGCTTCTAATATTAGAGGTAACAGTGATCATAAATACCACTATGATATACTGTGACAAGAAAACAATAAAACAGACATTTTTTTTCCTCATAAGACAATAAAGTTCAGCATTTTGATTTGTAGAACATTATCCTTATAACACCTAGAAAACAAAGCCAGAGATTATGCATTTTATGGGATTTCTAGATGGACAATGCAAGCAAGTGTGTAGTTCAATTGCATTAACTCTAAGAGTAAGAGACATATGTTCTTTTACTATATGAATAAAAAAAATCACGAGAATTGGACCACAGATAAAACAGTTGGAGTTATGTAAACAATACAATATATATAAATAATGGCGAAAAATCCATATTTTATAGTCATAGCAAAGGTTAATGACTTGGTCAACAACCAGACACTATACCTACAGTAATTCATAGCTTAAGTCAATTTTTCCACAGTAAAAAAAAAAACTAAAAATACCTTTGATGACTGTTACAGATACCAAAATAAGAAATCACTTATTTCCTTTGGAAAAAGAAAAAATCCAGGCACCTTCACAAAGTCACTGAAATATCCCCATAATGCTAACACTGGCTAACCCCTGGTGGGACTCGCCAGACAGCTGGTGTCTTGGAATGGAATTATTTTGTTAGAAATACCAGTTCATGGGCTATTGCAGGGCTTATATGCTAAACTGGGATTTAGCTGCCAGACTCAAAGGTGTTTAAGGGGACCCCCCTCTGCTTTACCTGAACACAAACAACCCCCCCTCACCCCCGAAATGCAACCCCATGTTGCTGTGGAAAGGCAAACCGAACCCTCTTACTCATTTTAATGGTTTACCGAACCTGTTCAAACTTAGCTAAGTTTGCTAAGGTGAAACAGGAGAGTAACTAGCAAATTTCAGACCTTAGCCAGTATGCTAAGTGCACGTTAAATATTAACATGGTAACGTGTACAGTTATATGGGGAGCCGAGAATAGACATGGTCTGCCTGGCTTCCAGTGCATGTGGCCAGTGCAAACACTCTGCTGCAGCTGCTTCTGATGAGAACTCCCTGGAAGAGCCAGGTGACCGCTGATGGCTCTGACTACCAACCTATGCGTGTGCAGCTTAATTCACAGTCATGCGCACACTGAAACCGGGCGGACTGGCCTCAGGAGGTGGATTTCCAGCTCTATGCAGTTTCTGCGCTGCCAGTGTGCCTGCGATCTGCTGCAGAAGCTCTTGGCAAAGAGCAGATGGAAAGGGGCCGTCGTGTTTGCTTAAGGACCCAGCAGAGCATCGTGCCGCGTTTCATGATCCGCCTCAGAGCCAGGCGTCTCGCACTGGACCCCCCAGTCACCCAGCACAGGGACAGTGAGACTGACTACTTCCAGTTACATCAAACACCTAAGAGTGCACATCTGTTCCAGTGCACTGGCCAAACATGCCCAAAAAGACTGCAACTTCTGAGCAGATATTAACTGCCTCTTAGAGATCCTTAAATGCACTAGTGAGAGCTGAAGGCAGGTCCCCATAGAGACATAAATGGAAATGAGTGTGTGAGGGTGTATGACGGGGAATGAAATGTGTGTGAGAGAATAACAAACTGTGGTTTCGCAAGAATTAGTCTTTGCACGTGCACTGTAGATCACTGGGCTGCCTGCTGCTATTGACAAACACGGGACTCTCTTAGGTAAAAGTGCAAACTGGATTAGGGTGCTTCGGGCTCGTGAGATGACTTAAGTTCACGCTATATTATTGGCTGGGAGTGGGGGCTGGGCTAAATCACCCCATCCATACACACAGCCAGGGAGCTTTGGTTTCAATGTTGGTAGGGACCTAATCAGCCCTGAGCCCCGGCCCCCTAAACACACACGGCACTCCCACAGTTCCGGTTCGGACATGTCCACACCATCCATTCCCAAGTCTACACCCTTAACAACGAGTAACTCAATATTAATATAACTAATGCTCAATAAAAGTTCCATACAATTTAAGATCAATCACAGTTAGTCAGCCACTTTCTGTGACTGATTGTCAGGACCGGAGCGCAAGTACACAGCCGTAAAAACACAAACCGGGATTTACTGAAATGTAAGAGAATTCAACAGCGCAGGCAGGCAGATAAAAGACAACACAGTCAAAATAACAGGACAACTTACCTGGAGAGCAGGTAAGTCCAAAGCAGCCCGTCCAGTAAGGGTAATCAGCGAAACTGCAAACGAGAGTCCACAGTAAAATTCAGTCCATGAGAAATCCACACAATAATAATTCACAGAGAATTCAGAAATGGTAGGAAGGCTGCAAGTGCGTATTTCGTCATTGCTGAACCTCCGATTTATGAAAGGCCATTAGGCAAGTGTTTGTCTACCTCTGACCATAGGATAGTTTAGAACTACAATTAACCACCTGTGTTTTTCAACTTTCATCCAGCAGCAAAGATCAACCTTTAAGCTGGAAAGATATAATAATTTGCCATTTATCACGAAAATTGTCAATATTGACAGAGAGGTGCAGCACGGTGGGGGGGGGTTAGGATGATTCCAAGGGCCCCTCAGTGACAGGGGGCCTAAAAAAATTGGAAAATAACTGGATTGGTCTGGACTGGGGGGCCAATGTGATATGCCTTCATGGGACCCAAAATCTCTAGCAACGCCCCTGTTGATAATTGTGAATAATTTTTACCCTGGTGTCATTTCTGGCCGTATCGCCCAGCTCTACCAAGGAGTCATATTTGCCAGCTCTTCACCATGCACTGTGGTGGAGATGTAAGTAGGACAGCTGGAGCAGAGCTCAGTGGTTTACAGACTCAGCACTGGGTGCCCATGTCGCATCTCACAGTCAAAATGAGGATATTTACGGGGTCTATCCTTTGAAATGTACCGGCCTGTGTCTGTTTTCAGCTAATAACGTCATGGTTCTGTTGTCAGGATGTATGGAGCGTGAGAATTTTTCAGTGGTACTGTGCTACAACTTCAGTTCTCTGATGACTGTTTTATGAGCTCCTTGACTTAAGTGCAAGAACTTCCATTGGCGGTTACCTGGAGTTTCCAGCTGCTGCAGCCTTTTCTCTCCAAAGAGGTGAGGGGCTGATGATGAAAATGAAACACCAGATCAGTGGCGCATGGGGTTCCTCGGCACGACCTGGCGCTGGAGCTGAAGGCACGGAGGGGTTTTTACCCTGACGTCGGCGTAAATCAGCCCCTCTATCGCGGGCAGGTGAAAAAACAAGCCGGCAAACAGCAGGGCTCCCCGGGGCACTCTTACGAAAGGGAGCGACAAGGGGGAAATCCATTAAGGAAAGCGCTAGGAAAATATTTCAAAATAGCCTCGATGCTTTATGACAGGGAGTTAGAGCAAATCCCCAACTCGTGTGTGAGACTGGCGTCCAGTCCGCAAGCTACGGATCTGCATCGGATTCTGCAGAAGGGGCAGAATTAGCGCATTTCACAATGCAGGTCTACATTAACTGAACATAAAAGCACGGGTCCCCTGACATATGATAAGCATGTCGATTTAACCACATATCTGCCCGGACACCACAGCAATTAGTTAACTACTTTTATTAGTGTTACCCCAGATCAGCTCCCCACAACAAAGGGGAGAGTAGAAATATACCCCATTCAAGCAACGGTGCCCCCTGGTGTTGTACTCCCATATTTATCCTTAATCCTGTTGCGTACCCGTATACAACATCCAGAGACAGTCTGAGAAAGCCCAATGCAAATAAGTCCAAATGCTGTTTTTAGATCAAAGTGTGTCCTTAGATCACATATGTTGTCACAATATGTGCTTCCTGGGTTTATACTCGAATTCCTTACCATTTTTAGCACAGTTAATTAAGCCATCATTACGGACCATTCTTTGCTTCCCTCTCTACTATTACACACGTCTTTATTGTCCTATATTTTTCCCCTCCAGCACCACTACCCCACAGTAGCCCCCAGATTCTCAAAATGCAGCTAAGGAAGTGGTTTGGGTCCCGACTATGGCAGGAGCACTGTTCTGTGCGGCGGGAGCTGAAACCCAAGAACGGCACATTAAAAGTTCCACTAGAGTAACGGTTTCCGTGAGTAAGGATTTTGCGGTGGGGTCAGCGTTAAAAAAAACTACGGCGATTCTGTTCACAGCGCCAATGTGGACGTGTTCATGCAAAAAAAAAATAAATAAATAACCAAATGCCTCCAAGAACGCCCAAATACTGCCCTCTAGTGTTCGGACATCAGAAAGAATTTTGCCTCTTAACCTCCTGAGTCCCGGGCTTTTGTTTGGTGTGCATGTTTTATTTCCTTTAGCTATTTGGGATTAGTAGGACCTCATAATCATAAAAACCAAACATTATTTTTTTTTAACAATTAGTAGTTTTAAACAAAAATGATGTCCTTATATGAGGACGTAGGGTCTCAGGAGGTTAAAGAATTTTACACATCCATCCACCGATTTTCTGTAACCGCTTGTCATATTCGGGGTCGCGGGGGTCTGGAGCCTATGAGCACAATGCAGGGAACAACCCAAGATGGGGCCCCAACCCATCTCAGGGCACAGTCACCTAAGGGCAATTTGGCGACTCCAGTCGGCCTCAGCATGTTTTTGGCCTGTGGGGGAAAACCAGAGTACCCAGAGTAACCCCCCCACAAAGACATGGGGAGGACATGCAAACTCCACACATGTAGACCAAGGGAGGAGACTTGAAGCCTGCTCCACGAATTGTAAGGCAACAGTGCTAACCACTGCGCCACCCTGCTGCTCCAGAGCACTGATGTATGAAACCAAGTTTCTCAATTAAGCATTAAGAAACTTTAGAGAGAAAAAAAGCACATTTAAATTAAGGTGTGGCACATGACAGGCAAAATGACAAATGTCTCACATTTGTTAGTTTAAAAGTGCCACTCGTTTTATTAATACCGTGTCTGAAAGGAAGGAGAATGTGCATCGTGGTGAGCACTGCTGACACATAATCACTGCTTTTCATTTTAAGCATCGGATGTCAGCCATCTGAAAAGTATAAGATTTTCGATCTTTCGACATCTGATACGTTCCGTTTGTTGCATTTACTAAGTTAAGAGGAAAAAATAACATTTAGTGTTTCAGCTGAAATTCAATAATTTAAGATACATTAGGCCTAGTTACCTATGTGAAATGGACAAAACCATGACTAAAAAGGTTCGATTTGTAAAACTTTCAAAGTTAACCCGGAATAGCTATAGTTGCTGAGAAGTGACCTGCCACACGGTGGCAGTAATACGCCGCAGTAGCTGCGCGAACAAGTGATTGACAAATACCTGGTTTATGCTGAGCCCTGTTACTTCACCTCTATCCATTCTGCTGTTACTTTTGTTCGCTGTTCATCCTCACATAATATACAGTAATACAAATATCCAAGATATTAAATTGGATACATGGCCTATACATATTCCTTTCAGCTTAATTTTGGGACAGGTGCTGCTTAACATATTGTAGAAAACGTGACGGTTCATATTCATCTGTGAACCGTGCCGACCATGCAAAACAAGGTCTGTGACGACTAAGGGAAACCGATGCTCTTAAAATCTTTCTAACAAAGTCCCAGGGACCAGCGGGGTAGGCAACCAAATTCGTGGGTAGGCAATGTTTCAAAACCGCACACAAGACATAAAAATACACATACTCAGATATTAATGATCTGTAACTTGATGTAACTATTATACATTCAACAGTTCCAGCTAACCTTGTTTACTGCCGCTGAGACACAACGTCACAACGTGTCACCTCGCTGATGATGTGTAGAGTTAAAGGTAGACGTCGGCAATGGTAGGGGTGGGAGAGAGGATTAGGGGGTGCGGTTTGACGGAGGAAGAGGCCAGATTAGCCTGGCTGCAAGTTTAACGACGTGTTATTCACAGTCAATGTAGGCACGTTATTGATTGACTGAATAATTAATTTATACATTACATTTTTGCAGAATATTGGGTAGGCAGGTGCCTACCTAAATCGACTGACACAACTTCACTACCAGGGTCCCTCCCTCCCCTGTGCCTGAGGGCGCCCTTCAGTAATGAAACGGGGCACAGATCGGCCAAATCACACCGGCTGGGGATGGTACAGTGACACCATCGTTTCAGATCAAACTCCCCACACATTTCTACGGAATTCAATGTCTTCCTCCTCCTTCGAACTGCAAAATGTTGTACATCCCTCCTTTTACTCCAGAAACCCTGGATCTTTTGTTTTGAAAGGCTCATAATGCCGACAACTAAAATATGATCAGTGAAATCTTAAACTAATGTGCAGCCAATAAGCATCTTGAATTATGTATAAACGTGTAGCCTACTGCTGCACCTTACAGTAGCTGACAAAAAGACACAGTATGAGCAATTGCAGAATTACTATATGGCCACTGGAGGGAGTCACACCATACTCCAGCATAATAACACGGCCACGGAAATTACACTGTGATCGGTAACTGTGATAACATTTTTTGATTGGTTAAATGCATTGCATCATATAAGGCGAAAATATCATATAATATAGGCCTATACCATGTGGCAGTGCAAGGCATGTTAATTAGCCCCCATTTGCCCCAAGACTCAAAGACAGCCATTGTGTCAGGCGCACTCATTCGCCCCGAAATGGGAAGGGGGCGAGGGGGGGGTCCCGCATGACTGCCACGGGGGGGTGGGTCCCGCATGACAGGCACGGGGCAGACGGGGGCTGCAGCGATGAACGCGCAGGACACGGAGCTCATCGGTGCCTCACAGCGCATTATATTATGAATAAAAAGCGAGCAGAGCATGTAAAAAAATATTAAAGCTCATTCACTTCGTTAAATGAGCACCACACGCACAGAAGGCTTGATCAGAGTGGATGCATTTTAAAGTTATTAACAGCTTCTTGGAAAAAGAGAGCAACCGCCAATGGTTCGAAGCCTCTTTCTCAAAAACTGGGGTATGGAGCTCCATATCCTACCCTGAGAGGACCTTCTGCCTGGTTAGGCACGGACTTTCAGGCATTGCAGGCACTTCTCCGCATAATCACGAAACCTTGTGTATGAGCACTAATATATTCTGGCTGATTGAAATGGTTGTGGCATCGTCTCAACTGCGACGACGTGAATGCGTTTCTTATTATTTGTTTGTCTTGTGAACCGCAGACTTTATTGCGTGTTGTTCTTCTATTCAGACTATTAAAAACACGAACAGCTTGCATTTGTATTAAAAAGCACAATTCTCTAATGTAATGGTGCCCTGGAATAACATAATGATGCGCGCGTTCAGGGAGAAAGCAGGCAGCCGGTGCGACGCACGCGCAGTCGCTGACGCGCACCGGCTGAAGGAAGCATGTGGGCTGCGCTGCGACATAAGCAGGTGCGGGAGGGGGGAGCTTGGGGGGTAACCGGCGCTGCGGCTGAGGACGGCAACGCTGTGCCATCGTGCCGAAAGGCAGCATTAGCATCGCCGGCAATCAGACCACAAGGAAAAGGGGGAGGAGCGAGAAGGGAGCATGGCGTGTGAGGGGGCGGGGGGCAGCCTGAGAGGAGGGGTATCCTAGCAAAGCGCTGGCTGCTGTAGTAACCAGGCGCCCTGATTACTTTACTGCGGCGCTCGGATTCGGAGGGAGCATTTGCGGTCGTCTCTGTCCACCTCATCTCATCCAGCCTTCCCTCCTCCTCCTCTCTCTCTCTCTCTATCTCTGTCTGCCTCGCTCTGCCTCCCTCTCTCTCTCTCTCGCCCGCTCCATCTCACTCACTCTCTGGCCAGAGGACGTGTGGCTACCGGTCAGCGTCTCCAGTGCTCTGCGTCAGGAGGACACGGCCGGCTCCTCACGCTCTGCTTCTGCATGACTGTCACAAAGGTAAGGGGAACGGCTGAGCGGCGCGGCGCTCGGGGGGAGCAGGGGGTGTCGCTAGTGGCTCGCGCTCTGCTCCAGTGTGGTGATGCTGTGGTAGAGAGGCGCTGAGGGAAGGCCTGGGACCCTGAGCACGCCCCCCCCCGGGGTCGATGTCACTTCACAGGCCGTTTAGTGTCTAGGCTTGGATTCGCTTTGCGGGGCAAAGTTGTGCCGGATGCAGGATGTCATGTGTACCTGCGCGTGTGCATGTGTGTTAGTGCACAAGGTGTGGCTTTGTGGAGGGTGTGTCAGGGAATGGGGGCCATGACAGGGAATGAGGGGTGTGCTGATTTTGGGGGCTGGGGGGAGGGGGTGGGTGGCCCCTGCCCTGACACTGTCACCATGCAGGGAGCTCAGGACAGATGCAGATCATTATGTCTGTGTTTACCCCCCTCATTATGTCTGTGTTT